>JAODAL010001714.1:0-218870 GCA_025379985.1 Phyllomedusa bahiana | reverse complement strand
AAAAAGTTATTCCACAAAATGGACACATGCAGATTTAAAAAAAATAGGGCTGGGTAGGAAGGCCAAAAAAACAGGCGGGGTCTTAAGGGGTTAAGGGGCAACACGAAGGTCCATTGGGGAAAAGGTCGGGGAGGATGTCTCGACACCAAATCCAGAAAGCCTCCAACCCGGGAACCACTGCTGCAGAAGGGGGGGAAGAAAAGGGGAGAGAGGAGGAAGAAAAAAAAAAAAAAAAACAAGGGGGGGGGGGGGGGGGGGCGGGAAACCCCACACACAACACCCCCACACCAACCCCCCACCACCTAAGACAAAAAAACACAAAAACCACAAACACAAAAGCAGGTCCCAAGGTCCTGCGGTTATTAAAAAAACTAAATTTAGGGAAGAGAATCTGCTAAGGTTGAGTGAACTCAGAGCGGGGTTTCCACCTATTGGGGGAATGTGGAAGAGCTAGGAGGGGGGAGGACCCTCTGCCCCGTCACATGTGCAACTGAACAAAAATAACAATGGAAACCCCAGGCATCGTTAGATGAGCTTTTGGGGGGAAAAACCCTTAGTACCTAAAAAAAGGGGACACAACAAGACGGGGGCCTAGGCCACGGGGGACCGCAATGTCCGCCAGGTCATGCCGAAGGGCATACACCCCCTCAGTTGTGGAGCCCTCCACCAAAAAAGTTCCAGGGGGGGTCTTCGGGTAGGGTTCGGAGGGAGGAACGTGTCGATTGGGCCCAAGGGGGCCCCCAGAGCCCTGCGTGGGTCTCCCCTTTTTCCCCGTGAAGGAGAAATAGTGGGCGGAGAAAAAAAGTGAAAACGTTTTTCCCCGCCGGGGGGTTTAAAGGCTAGAGAACCCAAAGGTCGGCCCAATCCGAGAAGGACAAGTTCTTGTTGAAGGGCCTGAGCAGCGCGGGAATTCCTTTGCTGAAGTATCGTTAGGGTTTGTTAGGTGGCACAGTGTACGCAAAGGGGATCCCCAGTAAAAGGGGGGATTTCTTCTTCCTTAAGAATCCGGGGGTTTTAGCGTGGCTCTCGGGGCAAAGTAAGGGGGGGACAAGCCCGTAGAACCCGGAGGGGGCTCCTGGAAGGATAGGACCACCCGCTACCCCTCGAAAGGTGTCCCCCTTATGCGAAAAAGTGTCCCCTGCATAAACTCTTGGCCTGGATCACGGGTTAGGGGGTCTTAGTGCTCTATGGCTCTGTCCGTTGAATGGGCTGCAGGTGGACCCCAAAAAGGTCTTGAAGATAGATGTGCCACTGTGAACGACAGCGTTAGGAATCGATTCTGGGAGGCCCCCGATGCTAGGTTTTTTCACCCACTCGGTTCTAAGTCATCCCCAAAGTTGTTGTTGGCAAATATTGGCCAGTGCTGCGTTTCTTCATCAGAAACCCCAGCAAAATAGCGGGGGTCTGGGACTGGGCTTGATCCCGATCGGTCACTTTCGTGTCAAGGAAGACAGGGCAGCGCGCAGGTGGGGAACTCCCCATCATTTGTGCAGACAATGTAGAAGTCGGTCTTTTAGGGGGGAGATTTGCAGCAGTTGTTTCAAAACACTAGTGTCACCCCTTGTTATACCCGAGGAGCGGGGTGTCACTAATAGGAAAAGAGGAAAGCACCCGGGAAGGTTGTGGCGCCCATGATCCAAGGATCGCAGGGGTGCCGCAGGCTGTCGTTTGGATGTGGGTAACAGGTGAGGCCATGTTTTATAGGAGGGACCCCCCTCCACCGGGTCAGGGAGGGTCCAAAGGCTCGTGGACCACTTTCCGGGAAGGCCCCCAGTGAGGTAGGTAGGATGTGAGGGTGACGTTCCCCCGAAGAACCCGGGGCCAGGTGGGGATTTTCCCCCTGTCTGAGGCGGGGCCCGCAGTGTTGCGGGGGGAGGCGCCCTGGGACGTGAGAGTCACTATTCCCCTCTGTTACGCCAGGGAAAGCCAAGGGGGGCCCAAGTGGTCTGAATGGGCTGACCAGTGCCCCAAAACTTGAGGCCCGGGCTGAGGGCAGCACCCCTGTGCTTGTAAGGAGGCAAGCCAGGTGCTGCAGGGGGGGAGGGAGGCCACCAGGAGGGGCAGGGCCACACTGAGCTCCCTTGAGACTGAGGGCATTTCCAGTGATGTAGTGCGCTGGGTTAAGCAGGACCAGCTTGCCACAGGAGGAGGTGTTTACTGATGAGCCCGGCAGCTTGACTGCGTGCGGCTCTCAGCGTGCTGGGGATGACTCACCCCGCTGTGTAGGCTGTGCGGGCGGCGTCATCACCCGGACCACGGAGCAGGGGGAAAGGAGGTCGGGGCGCATAGATTCTCCGCTTCCATCCCAAGGTAAGGGGGCTGGGTGGTGGGATGAGCCCCCGCCGCCTCGGGGGGGGTGGGGAGGATTGCACTTCCCTCCCCCAGCATCCCGGCCCGCCCGGGGGAATAGGAGGGGGAAATGCCCCCGGGTTTTCGGCCATCTTGCGGGCCTGCGGATCCGGGGGCCGGGGGCAGGGGAGGGGGTTTGGGGTTTAATGGCAGAAAAACCCCCAATCTCTTCTTGTTTAAAAGCCGGAGGGGTTGGGTGCTCCGGGGCTTCTGTTTTTTTGGCAGTTTGGGCCCATTTTCAGCTAGAAATATGCCGGGCCCAAACCCCGGACGGACGAGAGGAGCTCAGCAGTGTACTTCCTCACACGGCCCAAAGCCAAAAACCACGCCCCCGTGAAAACCCATTTAATAAGAACTTATCAATTAACTCATGATAGATATTTTACATGTTCTATACAAACTCTAAAAAATATTACCCCCCCCAGCGTATAAACCCATTTTCTGATGAAAGTTCCTTAAAACCGTTCTAATTCTTACAAACTTTTAAACCCAAAGTATTTTCTAAAAAGCCTCCTACAAAGATCTTTGTTTAAAATGAGGGGAACCAAAATGTAAGCAAGTCCGTCCTTGGATACCATTAGCAAAAAGTGCTATGATTTTTGAGAATGGGCTGCACTATGTGTGCATAGAAATCGTGCTGAAGCCCAGGTCAGGTTACGGCCAGCTAATGTGTTAGTGACTGACGGCCGAGCAGAATGTTCCGCCCAGGTCGCAGTTGGGAGCGCAGATATGAGAGAGAGACAGAGAAGTCCCACGTAAATCTCTTGCGACTCAGATGCACAGTCCCACAAAAATTACAAACCGAGAGAGAACACAACCGTACTGTGCAGTCCCAAGTAAAACACTTGTTATATAGATGTGCAGTCCCACACAAATCAGATAACACAGCTGTACTGTGCAGCCCTATGTAAATCACTTTTGTGACTCATGCACAGTCCCACGTAAATCACATACAGAGAGTGTAGCTGTACTGTGCAGTCCCACGTAAAACACTCATGAGACAGATGTGCAGTCCTATGCAAACACAAACAGATAAAGCGTATAGTTTTGTTCTGCTGATCAGTAGAGGTTAAAGGTGTAATACACTGTACATTGATGACTCCAAATTATTCTCCACTGGCTCAATATGAAAGCTGTTGCCAATTGTTTTAGTTTATGAAGGACATATCTACATGGGAACTAGCACCAGCAGGCAATGAATATGTGCTCCGTTCATCCTTATTGTGGTTGGAAAACCCGTTTGATTAGCTTTAAACATGTAGGCAAAGGTAAATAAAGACCATTACCAAATACATTGCTGTTCTGATTTTGCTTCCTTTCAGAGGTAGAGCAGTTCTTACCACCTCCTTATGTACGCAAGTTTCTCTAGTTACTGACCACCTTCCTATGCCCTAGCAGCCCTCTTTGGGATGGTGACACCACTTCCTGCTGTGTTTTATCAGCAGCACAGGATCTTGTTTATGTTTCCTAATGACAAATTTTAACCCTGTTGAGCATCTGCCCTGCTGTTTAAATCCCTCCATCACCAAAGTTCCTCTTAAAGGCTAAGCTAGGAATAGCAGAGCTAATATGCCAATCAGTGCTGTAGAACCACCAACAATCTAACCCGGAAGTGCGAGTCTGAAGCGGACTGTGAAGAGCAGGCTATGTGAAAAAGCATGAGAACACCCCATCAAAGACTTTAAAGGAGTTGTCTCATTACAAGCTTTCAGCCTACTTCAATGCTTCTGGCAGCAAAGGATTTTTGAATTCAGGGCCGTGCTTCTTGTCTGCCTCTTCTCCATCCCTCTTCTCCCTCCCCTCAGAACACAGAAAGCTCTCCTCCAAAAATTATATAAAGCAGGGGGGGGGCGGGGGGTTTGCTGCCAGAGTTACCCTTGTTGCCTCCCTGGGTCTTTTTTCGGGCTGTGGAAGTCCCACGTCAGCTCCACAAGTCAGGAGAGGGCTGATCTATGAGTGGGAGAGGTCTGTGAACTTTTATGTTTAATAGCAGAGCGGGGGGGAAAAGGGTTTTCCCTATACCCTCTCTTCAACAAATCTCCATCCAAGCAACAAAAAACAAACCCTATCAGAACAACACAGGGCAGTGTGAAGTGTGTTATATAATCACAAGTGTCACTATACAGCAGAGCATGAACCGTTCACATGCCTCCCTGATCTTTCTTTTATATAGTCAAGCGCCACGACACATCATATTATAGTAAACATTTTCACGCTTACTCATACTGCCCAAAGATAGCTCCCCTCTGCCTCCTCAATCTGTGTAGAGAGCAGGGGGGGAGCGGCACACCAGGGTTATCCCCCTAACAGACACAAAGCCAGAGCCCCCCCCCCTCCCTTCCCTAAGAAGATCTGTGCAGGAGGGGCTCTGGCTGTGACCTGTATTTAAAAACGGAGTCACAGCATGACACCGTGAGATAAAGATAAAAAGGGCCTGCTATAGTGATTTTTAGGAGCTGATGCACTACTACTCAGGGTAAATCACAATCAGTAGGACATTTTTAAAAGAACAAAATTTCAAACTTTGTTTTTTAAAGATCTTTTAATTAAAACCCAATCATTGTAGCGAGACAACCCCTTTAAGCAGAGATAGTACTCCTACATTCAGATCAGCAAAGGGGCTCAACAAGGCAGGCTTTTCCCTTTACTGACATTCTCTGACAAGTAACCCATAAGGACAAATAAAATGTACTTACTGTGTCCCACATGACAATATGAACATCAGTGCTGAAGGAGTTGTTTATATGTTGTGTAATATAGAGGTTCACAAAATCACAGAAATGGTGATACATATTCACACCTGCAAGTGATGAAAAGAATAAAGCTGGAACATTAATAGGCAATGAAACAAACTCAATTCATATTTGTTCCCCAATGTAACACATCTTCCTGTGCACGTAAATGTATAGAATACAAATTCTCAAAAATTCTGGATTATAGGACAGTCGCACAGAAGCATTTACAAGAAATAAAACCTATATGCCTGGGGCTCACCAGTGGATTAGATTCATTGGGCCCCCAGAGGAGTTGATCTTGGAGACCCATCCTACAGCTCCTGCACATGAATCTTACACACTGCCTCTTGATTTCCTTCTCTCTTTCTTTGCTTTTGTCCCTAAAATAACCCCCCCCCCGGGTCTGCCATGCCAAAATGTCCAGGGGCCAACCGGAGGTTACCACTGTTTCCCTATAAGCCAGTTTGAGCTTGCATCACCATAACCTAGAAAAACCGCAAAGGACCCCAATAATCTTGGGGTTTCTGAGAAGAAAGAAGTACAAGTGTGAAGCTATAACCAAATAAAGTTATTACCTGCATCTAACTTCATAATATATGTAGGCTTCTCAACGATAACATCACAATGTCCATCTTCTATAGGTCTGAACCTTAGGGAGCTGTATGTCTGCAGCTCTGCAAACCTTGAATCAAGAGAAATCATAAACATTAAAGACATTGCTGAGCGAGTTCAATCACGTACATATTAAAAGTCAAGCTGATGAGGAAAACGCTTCAGAAACCAAACTCTCTCGAATATTCTTATAGAACAGTAGACCCAGCCTCCTAAATAACAAGGAATATGTCTTGTTATAAAGGAGAATTAACTATAATTATTTTGGGGAAAGCTGGGTGATGACCACTGAGGTCCCCACTGCAGCTCTTACTGGGAATCTTACCCAGCATCAATCTGCAAAGTTACTTAATGCAACACCTTCCACCCAAATATTCCAGAAAATGACCTACACTACCGTTCAAAAGTTTGGGGTCAGTTAGAAATTTCCTTATTTTTGAAAGAAAAGCACAGTTTTTTTCAATGAAGCTACCATTAAATGAATCAGAAATACACTCTATACATTGTTAATGTGGTAAATGACTATTCTAGCTGCAAACGTCTGGTTGTTAATGCAATATCTACATAGGTGTATAGATGCCCATTTCCAACAACCATCACTCCAGTGCTCTAATGGTACATTGTGTTTGCTGTGTTATTGGATAGTTTGAACACCCTTGAAAACCCTTGTGCAAGTATGTTAGCACAGCTGAAAACAGTTTTGCTGATTAGAGGAGCTATAAAACTGACCTTCCTTTGAGCTAGTTGCGAATCTGGAGCATTACATTTGTTGGTTCGATTAAACTAGCAAAATGGCCAAAGAAAAGAGAACTTTCATGTAAAAACTCGACAGTTATTCTTGTGCTGAGAGATTAGGGCTAATTTCCCTGCGAGAAATTGCCAAAAAACTGAAGATTTCCTACAACTTGTTGTACTAACTCCCTTCAGAGGAGAGCAAAAAACAGGCTCTAACCAGAGTAGAATGAGAAGTGGGAGGCCCGCTGCACACTGAGCAAGGAAGGAAAAAAGTACATTAGTGTCTCTAGTTTGAAAAAATTTAACGCCTCACAGGTCCTCAAAATGGCAGCTTCATTTAAATTTACCCGCAAAACGCCGCTGTCAACGTTACAATTTAAGAGGTGAAACTCCGGGAATGCTGGCCTTCAGGGCAGAGTCGCAAAGAAAAAGCGATATCTGAGACTGGCTAATAAAAGGAAAGATTAAAATGGGCTAAAGAACACAGCATTTTGGACAGAGGAAGATTGGAAAAAAGTGTTATGGACAGACAAATCGAAGTTTAGGTGTTTGGATCACACAGAAGAACATTTGTGAGATGAGAACAACTGAAAAGATGCTGGAAGAGTGCCTGACGCCCTCTGGGCAAGCATGGTGAGGTAAAGTGAGGTCTGGGGTTGCTTTGGTGCTGGTAAAGTGGGAGATTTGTACAAGGTAAAAGGGATTTTGAATAAGGAGGCTATCATCCATTTTGAAAGCCATGCCATACCCTGTTGGACAGCGCTTGAATGGAGCCAATTTCACCCTGCAATAGGACAATGACCCAAAGCCACCTCCAAATTATGCAAGAACTATTTAGGGAAGAAGCAGGCAGCTGGTATTCTATCTGTAATGGAGTGGCCAGCACAGTCACCAGATCTCAACTCCATTGAGCAGTAGTGGGAGCAGCTTGACCGTATGGTACGCTAAAAGAGTCCATCAAGCCAATCCAACTTGTGGGAAGGGCTTCTGGAAGCATGGAGTGAAATTTCTCCAGATTACCTCAGCAAATTAACAGCTAGAATGCCAAAGATCTGCAATGCTGGAATTGCTACAAAGGGAGCATTCTTTGACGAAAGCAAAGGTTTGAAGTAGAAAATTATTATTTCAAATAAAAATCATTATTTCTAACCTTGTCATTGTCTGGACTATATTTCTATTCATTTTGCAACTCATTTGATAAATAAAAGTATGAGTTTCAGGGAAAACACAAAATTGTCTGCATGACCCCAAACTTTTGAACGGTAGTGTATATTTACCGTTTTAGACCCAAGTCGCCTTGAAACTGTAATGCTGGCCACATTAGTAGTCACTCAGCTCTCCCAGATATAGAAATAACTAACAAAATGCTGTAGGTCTGGACAGCTTAAATGGGTTGTCTCACTACAAATAATAGCTTTCAACATGTAGAGAACGGTAAATAAAGACTTTCCAATTATTTAGCTTTGTTTGTTTTACTTTGTTGAGGAGATAAAAGAGATTTTACCTGCTTTGGGTGCACCAAGGTTTCTTTAAGTCAGTGTTCCCCAACTCCAGTCCTCAAGGCACACCAACAGGTCATGTTTTCAGGATCTCCCACAGAATGCACTGACAATAATGATATCACCTGTGCAGAATGCACGGACAATGACTTCACCTGTGCAATGCTAAGGAACGCCAGAAAACATGACCTGTTGGTGTGCCTTGAGGACTAGGGTTGGGAACCTCTGCTTTAAGTTACCAATCTGCTCTCCCTTTCTCACTCTGCTCTTTGTCTTATCTGAGAGCAGGGAGTGATGCCACCACAGGACATCTGCAGCTTGAGAACAGTGTGTTATCTCTAACATCCAAAAGAGAATAATTACTTTTGAGTGTTTACTTTGAACTATGAAGCTCTTTGGTAAGAGAACATCATCTGCTCTGATGTCAGTGCAATTAGAAGAACTGTGAATATGGAGCATACATGCTAATCACTGCTAGAGAACAACCCACAGTCTAACTAGGAAGAGACAAGATGCATGAATCTAAAGCTACTTTTGACTTTGTGAAAAAGCATGGTGAGAAAACTCCTTTAAGGGATTAAAATGGATTTTTTTACTGTGAGCACTGAGACTGTGGAACTCTCTGCCAGAGGAACTGATCAGGGTGAATTCACTAACAGAGTTCAAAAAGGGTCCGGATACATTGCTAGAGTGTAATAATATTGCAAATGCAAATATCACAAATGAAAGTCTCTTTTAAGCCCCTTCAATTGTTGTTGTTTAAGGTATGTTTTTTTTTTTTGGTTTTTTTTTTTTTAAATGGGGGGCCCATTTTTATTTTTTTTTTTCCCTTTTTGGGGGAAAATTTGGGGTTTGGGGTTTTTTAAAATTTTTTTTCGTTTAAATTTTTGGGTTAAAATTTTTTTTTTTTTTTTTGTTTTTATTTTTGGGGTAAAAATTTTTTTTTTTGGGTCCCGGTTTTTTTTTTTTTTTTTTAATGGGGGGGCCCCCCCAAATGGTTTTTTTTTGGGATTGAAGCCTGTTGTTTTATTTTGGGCAAAAAAATTTTTTTTTTTTGTGTGGGGGGTTTTTTTTTGTTTTTTTTTTTAATGGGGGGGGGCCTTTTTTTAAATTTAAATTTTTTTTTTTATTGTTTTTTTTTCCCGGGGGGTTTTTTTTTTTTTTTTTTGGGTTTTTTTTGGTTTTTTTTTTTTTGGTTTTTGCGGGGGGGGGGGGGAAACCCTTGTTGGAGGCTTAGGCGGGGAATTGGGGGAAAAGGGGGAAAATTTGAGGCCCCAATTTTTGGTAAGGAAAGGCGTTGCGGTGGCGGTGGTTTTTTTTGGGGAAAAAGGGGGGTTTTTTTTTTTTGGAATTCGGGGGGAAGGGACGGGAAAAAGGGGGGGGAAAAAGGGCGGTTTGGGGGTTTTTTAAAAAAAATTTGTGGTTAAAATGTTGTTCTTTTTTCCCTTTTTTTTTTTTTGGGGTTTTTTTTTTGGGGGTTTTTGTTTTTTGGTTGTTTGGGTTTAAAATTTTTTTTTTTTCTTTTCTTTTTTTTTTTTTTTGTTTTTTTTTTGGTTCCTGTGATTTTTTTTTTTTTTTTGTTGTTTTTTTGGTTTAAAAAGTTTTTTTTTTTTTTTTTTTTTAATTTTTTTTTTTTGGGTTTTTTTTTTTCTTTTTTTTTTTTTTTTTTTTTTTTTTGTTTGTGTTTTTATTTTTTTTTGGGTTTTTTTGTTTTGATTTTTTTTTTTTTTTTTTTTAATTTTTTTGTTGGGTTTTTCTTTTTTTTTTTTTTTCCCCGGAGTTTTTTTTGGGTTTGTGTTTTTTTTTGTTTTTTTGGGGTTTTCCGGGGTTTTTTTTTACTGTTTTTTACTAATTGGGGTTGAAGGATTGGGTTAACTTTTTTTTTTAATTGGGGAAAAGGTTTCCGGGGAAATGTTTTTTTAAGGGGGGGGGGGGCCTGGGGCCCCTTTATTTTTTTTCTTTTTTTATTGGGTTTTTTTCTTTTTTTTCCCCCCCCCCCCGGGGGGTGAAAAGGGGTTCCTTTTTTTTCCTTTTTTTTTTGGGGGTCCGGGTTTGTTCCCCCAAAAGCCCTTTTTCCCCTTTTTTTTTTTGGTTTTGTTTTTTATTTGTTTAGCTGGGGGGTTTTTTTTTTTTTTTTTTCTTTTTTGAAAATTTGGGGAAATTTTTTTTTATTGGGGGGGTTTTTTTTTTTTTTTTAATTTGTTTTGTTTTTTTTTTTTGTTTGGGGTTTTTTTGTTTTTTTGTTTTTTTTTTTTTTTGTTTTTTTTAAATTTTTTTTTAAATTTTTTTTTTTTTTTGTGTTTTTTAAAAAAAAAATTTTTTTTTTTTTAAAATTTTTTTCCCGGGTGTTTTGGGTTGGGGGGTTTTTTTTTAAATGTTTTTTCTGATTTTTAAATTTTTTTTTTTTTTTTAATTTTTTTTTTTGGGGGGGGGGTTTTGTGATAAAAGGGGGTGGGCTTTTTTTGTTTTTTTTTTTTTTTTTTTTTTTTTTTTTTTTTAAAATTTGCTTTTTTTTTTTTTTTTAAAAATTTTTTTACGGAAAAAATTTTTTTGTTTAAAAAAAAATTTTTTGTTTTTTTTTTAAAAAAAAATTTTTTTTTTTTGTTTTTTTTTTTTTTTTTTTTTTTTTTTTTTTTCTTTTAATAAAAAAAAATAAAAAGGGTCGGAAAAAAAAAAAACCTTTTTTTGGAATTGGGGGGGTTTTTTTTTTTTTTTTTGGGGGTTCTTTTTTTTTTTTTTGGGGTTTTTTTTTTGGGGGGTTTTTTTTTTTCTTTTTTTTTGGGGTTTTTTGGGGGGTTTTTTTTGGGGGGTTTTTTTTTTTTGGGGACTTTTTTGGTTTTGGGGGTGGGGGTTTTTGGCGGCCAAAGGGATTTTTTTTTTTGGGTTTGGGTTTTTTTTTCCCCCCCTTTTTTTTTTAAAAAAAGGGGAGGCGGGGTTTTTTGGTTTTTTTTTTTTTTATGTGGGGTTTTTTTTTGGGGGGTTTTTTTTTTTGGTGGGGGGGTTTTTTTAAATTTTTTTTTTGGGTTTTTTGGTTGAGGGGGGGGTTTTTTAGGGGGGGGGGGGGGGTGGGGTTTGTGGGGGGAAGGGGGGAGGAAACCTTTTTTCCCGCCCGGGGGCTTGGGGTTTTTGTTGGGGGTAATTAAACTTGTGGGGTTCTTTTTTTCCCAAATAGGTGGGGGCGGGGGGGGGGTCCCTTAACCCGTTTTTTTTTTTGGGGGGGGGGGGGTTTTGGTTTTTTTGGAAAAGGGGGCCCTTTGGGGATTTTGGGGGTTTTTTTTTTTTTTTTTTGGGTTTTTATTTTTTAAAAAAAGGGGGGGGGTGGGGGGGGTTTTTTTTGTTTTTTTTTTGAAAAAAAAAAAAAACAAAAAAAATTTTGGGGGGCCAAATGGGTTTTTTTTGGGTTTTTTTCCGGGGGTGGGGGGGGGGGGGGGGGGAAAAGGGGGTTTTTTTGAAGGTTTTTTGGGGTGGGTTTTCTTTTGGGGGAAAAATTTGAGGTTTTTTTTTTTTTTTGGGGTTGGGGGGTAAAAAATATGCTTTGGTTTGTGGGTTTTTGGGTTTTTTTTTTTTTTGGGTGTTTAAAAAAAAATTTTTTTTTTTTTTTTTGGGGGTTTTTTTTTTTTTTTTTGGGGTGGGGGGGGAAAAGGGGGAAATTTTTTTTGAGGCGGGGCCCCGTTTTTTTTTTTTTTTCCCGTTTAAAATTTTTTATTTTTTTTTGGGGTGGGGGGGGGGGTTTTTTAAAAGTTTTTTTTTTTTTTGTTTGGGTTTTCTTTTTTTTGGGGGGGGGTTTTTGGGGGGGAAAAAATTTGGGTTTTTGGGGGGGGGGAAGGAGGGGGGAGGGGGGGCCTGGGGGCTTTTTTTTTTTAAAAAAATTTTTGGGTTTGGGAAAAAAGGCGGGTTTCCCTTTTTGTTTTTTTTTTTGGTTTTAAGAAAAAAAAAATTAACAAAAAAAAAAAAAGGGGGGGGGAAAAAATAGAAGGAAAAAAAAAAATTAAAATGAGAAAAAAAAATTTTATTTAAAGCCCCAAGGAAACGTCTGGTGGAAAAAATTTTGGAAAAATTTCATAAAAGAGGGGATTTTCCCGGGGGAATTTTCTGTAATTTTGAGATTAAGGGTGGGGGTTTTTATGAGTTTTGATTAATAAGGTTGGGGGGATTTTTTAATCCCTTTTTTAAAAAGGTTTGGAAGAAACCGAGGGTTTTTTGCGTTTATAAAGGAAAGGGAGGGAAAAAGTGGGAAAAGGCCTTAAACCAAATTACAAAAACCCCCTACCCCCCCCAGTAAACCCGTCAAAGTTTTTTGGTTAAAAGGGAATGAGAATTCTCCGGGGAATTAACCTTCCCCAAAAAAAAATTTTTTTGAAAAAAAAATTTGGGAAAAAAATTTTGGAAAAAAAAAAAAAAAAAAAAAAAAAAAAAAAAAAAAAAAAAAAAAAAAAAAAAAAAAAAAAAAAAAAACTAATTTTTTTTTTGGGGGGCCCCCCCGCTATCCTCCCCTTTTCTGCCCTTTCCCCCGGGGAAAAATTTTGGGGAGGATGGAGCCAATTGTCTGAAAACTTTAGAGATTTTTTTGAGATAAATTTGATAAGGTAGGGGAGATGGGTGGGGGGGAAGGGGGTCCTTTCCCGGTTTGGGTATTACCTTTATGTGAGCAGTGTTGATGTGGGGGGAAAGGGGACCCTGACATAAATAATTAGATATTTGGTCAGAAAGGGGGGGATATTTTTTTTGAAGCATTTTAAAAAAATTAAATTGGTAAACCCGTTGGGCCGGGGCCTTTATTTTCCCTAGGTTCTTAATCGTATTTTGTTATCTCCCTAGGGATATCGGTTGTTAAGAAGATTTTTATCTTCATTGGATAAAGTAGGAGAGTAATGTTAGTGAACCGGGTCAAGGGTTATCAGGTTCAGGGTTTTCTGGAGTAATAGGGAGGGTAAAAGTCTCTAAAAACTTTGTTGATGGCCTCCCAAAAAATTGTTTTTTGCCCTTGTTTTTAGGGTAATTTTGGGAAAAGGGGGTTTGCCCTTGGCAAAATTCAAAACCTTTTCCCCTTACCCCAATTTAACTTACCCAAAAGTGAACCCCCCGTCCCCTTTTTAAACCCCTTTTGCTAACCAAAGGCTTAAAAAGGGAGGGGGGGGGGGGGATTGGAAGGGTATGTCCCTTTAAGCTTTCCCCCGGGTTTTTTGGGGCAGATGTTTTTTCCTTTTGGGGTTTCCCAAAGGCCCCAGGACCGCTTTGGGGGGTTTCCCCAGAGACGGGGGAACACCAGGGATTTTTCGAAATTAAACCAAAAAAGGAGAAACAAAAAAATCCCCCCAAAAAAGGTGGTGGAAAAGAAAAAACGGAAGGGGGGTCCCAAATTAAGAACTAGGGGGAATGGGAATAAAAATTATCTCCGCGCCATCTTGCGTGAGGGAAAAGAAGGAAATATTATTGGAAAGATTCGGGGGTAGAAAGGGAAATTGGGGAAAATTCCCAAAAGATTTTAAAGGATGGAAGAAAAAAGGGGGGAAAAATTTTGGGGGTTGATTAAAGGAACGTTTTTTTATTTCCGGGGTTGCTTTTTAATTGGGGAAATTCCCCCCTTTTTTTGGGGGCCAGGGGTGTGGATTTGGTCATTTAAAAATTTAAAAAGCCCTTTTTTTTTTAAGGGGCCTGGGCTTGTAGAAGACTTTTTGGGAAAGTTTCGGGGATCATATCCCTTTTTTGTCTTGGAGACCCCAGACGAAAAAAGGTTTTGGAAAAAAATTACCCCTTTTTTGTCTCTTGACCCCCGGGAGCCCCCCCCCAAAAACTTTAAGGCAAAAAAGTAAAATTCTTGGGGGATCCGGGGCAGAGAAATTGTTTTTTAAAATTTTTTTTTGGGGGGGGAAATAAATTTTAAAAAGGGGGGGATTCAATTTGACTTTCCCAGGAGATTTCCCCAATTTCGGGGAATAAAATGGGGGGAAAAAAAAGAGGGGACCAAAGGAAAAGCCCAGGAAAAAAGTTTTTTAGACAATGGCCCCGGAAAAAAACCAGGGGAAACCCAAAAAGTCCCAAAAACAAACCAAAAGGGGGAAAGAAAAAAAACAAAGGGAAGACAAAAACCAAAAGGCCTCCCCTCCCGACCCCCACCCAAAATTGTAAGAGGGAAAAAAAAAAAAAACAGGTAAAAAAACCGAGGGGCATTTTGCCCCCCCCCCCCGGCCCCCAATAAGGGGTAAAAGGGGGGGCAAAACGGGAAACATTTTGTTAAAAAAAAAAAAAGGTAAAAGGAAGTTTAAAGCTTTTAAAAATTGGCCGGGGCCGGGGAAAATGTTAAAAAAATAAGGACGGTGGAAGGATCATCTGGTCCCGTTGGCTTGGGTAGGGTATTTTAAAAACTTCGAGGTTTTTTTTTTTTTGGCCCTTTCGTTTTTTTTTAATTTACATTTTTTAAAAAATTTTTTCAAATACTTTCCGATTTTTTTTTTGGGTTTTTTTTTAAAACAGTTAAAATATATTAAAAATTTGTCCCCCTAGGGGGATTCTTTTTAAAAAGCTTGCAAAACAAGCATTTGCAAATGTTTCCCCTTTCCTATATTCCAACCCCCCCTTATTTGGCCGACCTCCTAGGAATAAGAAAAGCCGGGGAAACCCCCCTGATGTGAGAATGTTTGGACAAACCCGGGCTTTTATGAAAATAGAAAACCAAAAAAACCCAACCCCAAAATTTTTAAAATGCCGAAACGGGTTTGAGGAAAGAAAATCGGGAAAAAACCCCTTTAAACTTTGGGTAAAAATTTATTGTTGTTTTCCTTTTCACAGGGAATTTTTGGGGAAAAAAACCCTATTTTTAGATTTTTAGCAGTATTTGGCGGGTTTCTACAAAGGGAAAAATTGAAAAAGTAAAAAAAAAAAAAAAAAAACCTAAAAAAAAAATAAATGAACAGGTTTTTAGGAGTGATGTGCGCCAGGGCGTTGCCCAGGGTCCTAAAACATCCGGGGCTCGGGCCCTTTGTGTTTTTCTGGGTAGGGCTGGGTTCACACGACATTTTTCGCGCCTCAGTTTGAACTGCGGATGTTTTTTTACAGAGAAAAACCTTCTGTTCCTGTCACTAATTCTGCAACATCCCACACAGACCCCGTCCATCTCCTCAGCAGTCACTGTACAGTAAAAATCACCAATGACAAATTTACTTTTTCAGAACTTCTCCCTTCATATGACAATCCCTAAACATCCCCAAAATTTAATCCACCTACAAAGGAGCAAATCTACCAGAAAGTGATTGTTACTAAAACCCTCCTACAAAACCAAGACCCCAAACTATTACTACTTAAGGCTCAAATAATCCTGCCAGACCCTGACCAACGCAACCCCCACATTTTTGACTATCAGCTGTACACAGGCTCTGATTACATATACCACCGCCATACAGTGACCAGATAGTGGTAGATACTAGTTGTATGTAAACGCTCTGCAGATATATAAGTGATTACACTGCTGTTACATTTAGTAACTCACCGGAGACATCATTTCTGATCAGCGTCGTTCACCTTCCCTTCTCTTCTCCATCCGGTTCACACCTTCATGCTGATTGCTCCCGGCCAATACTGTCCCTGAGGATTTGGACAAAAAATATCTTAAAATCCTCACATTTCCAGCAACTCCTTAATTATAGGTATAGCAGTTCCCCTCAGTTAGGTTTTATAGGGGCACTGAAGCAGTATATGGGGCCACTGGCTGGTATAGGGGGCCACAGGCAGGTATATAGGGGCCACGGGAGGTATATAGGGGCCACAGGCAGTATGTAGGGGGGCACAGGCAGTATGTAGGGGGGCACAGGCAGTATATGGGGGCACTGAGGTTAGTATATGGGCCACAGGCAGTATAGGGGGGCAGTGAGGCAGTATATACGGGCCACAAGAAGGTATATAGGGGCACTGAGGCAGAATATGGGGCACTGAGGCAGTATAGGGGGGCCACAGGAGCATATGGGGGCACAGGCAGGTATTTGGGGGCCACTGGGCGGGATTTGGGGGCCACAGGCAGCATTATAGGGGCACAGGCAGCATATGGGGCCACGGAAAGGGATATGGGGGCCACAGGCAGGGATATTGGGCCACAGGTAGTATATGGGGGCCACAGGCAGGCATTATAGGGGCACAGGCAGGGTTTAGGGGGCCACGGGCAGTATATGGGGGCCACGGGCAGTATATGGGGGCCACAGGCAGGGATATGGGGGCCACAGGCAGGGATATGGGGGCCACAGGCAGGGATATGGGGCCACAGGCAGGGATATGGAGGCCACAGGCAGGCATTATAGGGGCACAGGCAGTATATGGGGCCACAGGCAGGCATTATTGGGGCACAGGCAGTTATATGGGGGCCACAGGCAGGCATTATAGGGGCAACAGGCAGTATATGGGGGCCACAGGCAGGCATTATAGGGGCACAGGCAGTATATGGGGGCCAGGCAGAATATAGGGGCACAGGCAGTATATGGGGGCCACAGGCAGGCATTTTTGGGGCACAGGCAGTATATGGGGGCCACAGGCAGGGATATGGGGGCCACAGGCAGTATATGGGGGCCACAGGCAGTATATGGGGGCCACAGGCAGGGATATGGGGGCCACAGGCAGGGGTAGGGGGCCACAGGCAGTATATGGGGGCCACAGGCCGGGATATGGGGGCCACAGGCAGGGATATGGGGGCCACAGGCAGGCATTATAGGGGCACTGAGGCAGGTAAACGCTTTCAAAATAACAACTTTTAATACTACCTTAACTCCCCGGCGAGCGCGCTCCGTCCTCTTCAGCCCGCGCTCCTCCGGCAACTCCTCGGGCGCAGGGGCCTATGACGCGCTGTGCGCCCGAGGAGAGGCAGCGTCGCGATGACATCACATCATCGCGACGCTGCGGCTGAGGCGCACGGGGCCGCGGCGGGTCCTCAGGTGTTTAGGACCCGGCGGCCCCGCAGTGTCGGACCCAGAGCCGGTTCCGACACTGTCTGGCGGAGCAGGGAGCGCTCGCTCTGTGCTCCGCAGAAGCCAGCAGCTGCATGTTTCGTCCATCGGACGCACATGCAGCTGAAGGGCCAGTCGGTGCTCCAGGGCCCACGGCAGCGGCCTGGAGCCCGGGGACCCCGGGGCACAGGGAGTTTTATTCGGGGCCCGAGCCCCGAATAAAACACCCTAGCGACGCCCCTGATGTGCGCTGTAATCTGACTAGATAATGTGCTTGTATTGGCAATCACTTTTGGCAGGTATCCTGTACAATTAAGAAATGAAGTATTATTCAGTTTCGTAGTCAGCCATGTACAAGAAATTCCCCATCTTAATGTTTTGTTATTCAGATTCTACATGCAGAAAAGATCCAGAGATTCCCAGAATTTCATTTATTTGATTTTCATTTGTCTCAGTGGAATCATCCTGTTTTAAATATATCCCTAAAGCACTGTTAGCTCTAGGAACCATTATGGCTGCCGTCCAAGACAAGCATCAACAGACCAATAGGAAACCAAAGTGTCATCCAAGGCTGAATTAAGAACTTCCTACTAGATGACCCCAGTGCTGATATATTTTATGATTATTTTGCTGCTGGGAATCTTAGAATAAAGCAATTTTCAGAAATCTGCCTGACTCCAGTATTTCTTGCTTTAAACTCAAGTAGAGTCATTCTTTTTATCCTAAATATTTGTTTTCTCCTAAAAGCAGATTAAGTAATTGGCAATTCACACAATCAATGGCTGAAAAATCGAGACGCCAAACACTTGCATCGAGTTCTGTCCACAGGTCGTGAGAACACATTCATTACAGATGCCTATAATTTCTATTTCCGGAGTCTGATCACAAGAACCTTTTTGGATTTTATAAAAGGAGAAGTTAAGGTCCCTTGTAAAGGTAAGTCATAGTGTCATGAAAAATGTGTTCAGATATCTTTAGTACTTTTCATCTACAGGTAGAAAATAAACTATAATATACCATATTATCGGACCATAAGACACCATAGGAAAAAAATGTAAGCACAACGTAGGTAGGTATAGCCCTCTGTAGGTATATTCTCTCTTTAGGGAGGCATATTCTCTTTTTAGGGAGGTATAGCCCCTCTGTAGATAGGTATAACCCTCTGTAGGTAGGTATATTCTCTCTTTAGGGAGGTATAGCTCCTCTGAAGGTAGGTAGACGGGTCTACAGGCCATTAAAAAAAATTGTAAAAAATGTATAGATATAAAAATGTATTATATAGACACACTACAGTATACAGTATACACACTATACAGTATACACATTATATAGTATATATACACTAGTGTAAATAGTGTTGTGTGGTTTTTTTGTATCCTAACTCTACCCCTACCTGGAGTCGACAGTACTACAGGGAGAAACATTACTTTTACATGCCGACCACTGGCCCGTTTTTTCTGGACAGGCAGCACCCTCTCCTCTAGGGGTGAGCAATGCCCCGCCTGCCCGGAGTAACAGCCATGGCTCTACATTTAGACTATAAGATGCACCACCATTGTCCTCCCAAATCTGAGGGGAAAAAGTGCGTCTTAGGGTATGTTCCAACGGCATTTTTTTGGGTCCGTTTTTAGCGCATTTTACACGCTGGAAAACAGCCCAAAATCAACCTCAGACAAGTTTAAAATCATTCCTCACTGAATGTAATGTAAAATACGCCTGGTTATTCACACGAAGCGTATTTCACAAGAGTAATTGAGAGCGGTTTTTTTTGGATGTAATTACAGCCGTAAAAATAAGTGACGTCAATTCTTGAGGCGCTTGTCACTTGTTAAATCCCCATAGTCAACAGTGGGGATAGGATTTTTCAAAATACGCTTCAAATCTAATCTGGCGTTTTTGATGCTGATTTTGAAGCATAAATTTACACTTCAAAAAAATACTGTGTAACATACCCTTATAGTCCCCAAAAATACAGCAAATTCTTTAATGTGATTTCCAGTAGCTCAACAGAGACAAGAAACTATCAGACTGTCGAATACAAAAATCAAGGTAGCAGAGGTATCATTTGGGATTTTTTATATTCTTCCTAACATGCCATTAAAAAAGAGGGCTGGAGAGCACTCATCAACTCGGAATGGTACAGAGTACCTGCTATTTAAGCGCTTTATGGGTCACATGTTAAAAGCTTCGTTGTGTCACAATAGTGGATCCTTAAAATGTAATAAAAACGAAGCTTTAAGAGACTTTCCAATCCTAGACGCGTCGCGTATCGAGTAGGATACATCTTGACTTATACATCAGTGGAGTTCTAAATACTGGGATCACCAGAAATTGGAAAAAACTAAGGGCGACATGTATGAATCCTGGCGGTGACGGGTAAATTCTAAATAGCTTTAGGGCAGTGTAGAATGCGCCAGGATGTATGAGCCTGTTCTTCTGCAGGTCATACATACAGGCGCAGTCTGGTGCCAATACAAGAAGCCTGGCTCAGACACCACCTTTAACCTGGTCTGACTGTTCTAAATTTTCTGCGTCTAGGTTTGGCGTCAAAGAATCATAAATGTGTCTACTTCTATGATTATGAGCAGGTGCACAGAATTAGGGGGACATTTTCCTGCAGGTCTTCCAATGTGGTGTATCTGATCATGTGTGTGCAATGTCCTACCACAGGCCTCTATGTGGGGGAAACAGGGCAGAGACTCAGTCAGCGTATGAACTCACACAGATTCATCATTAACAACAGCAGAACAGATCTGCCAGTGGCCGCACATTTCTCTGGAGAAAATCACTCCATGGAAGATTTGCAGGTTACGGTCTTAATGGGACATTTTAAGACTCAGAGGGAGAGGAAGGAATGGGAATATAAATTAATGCAAAAATTTAAAACTATGTAAAATGGATTGAATATTCATAGCAGTTTCATGTCAAACTATGTGCGAACTATAGGAGCAACAAATCTCCCCTGATTGCATATAGATAAGAGAAATAAATACTGATCACTCCTGTCACGCCTCACAAGTTTCCAGATTGTTGATTTCTGAGCTTTATGGAGCTTCTAAAGGCACTGTATGGTACTACAAGTCTCAGCATTCTAGTGATTGCTAGGAGTCCTTGTGGTCAGAAGCAAACCTATCAGCAAATGACAGCACACCCTAATTATAGGAACCTCCTAAGACACACATACCAAGACTGTAGGGGGCTCTTGCGATCACCTTGAGAAAGCAGCTTGTTTGAGTCAAGGTCACAATGGCCACCAATTTCGCCTTTTTGTATAAAGTCTTCTCTAAACCTGTAAAAGAGAAAAAAAAATGTAAAATGTATATACTCAGTGTAATTTTCTCTCTTTTTTGTGCAATGGATGGACCTCGGGGGTTTGCCCCACTCATTTCCAAGCCCAGAATAAGCCTTTCAAAATATTAAAAAAGTGGATACTTATTTATTTATAGCTCCTTCTTTTTCACCCATAACTATTAGGACCTCTCATGTGAACTTTGTGCAAAACATTTTGCAAAGAATTTTATTTGGAAGGGATTAGATGATGTTGTATGACTCATAGTAGAGAAACCTTTCCTTTTTTTTCCCTACGAGTAGAGAAACCTTTCCTTTTTTCCCTATGGCAGCACCTCTAAGATATTTATTCCCAAAAAGGGATGGGAAAAACTGATGTGTAACAGCTACTTAAGACTCTGGCTCCAAAGTCTGAACTTGCAAAGGCAAGCATGTAATGTTTCATGAAGGGGTCTGAAACTGCACAAGAAGTTGAATATATCTTGTGGTAATTCAGCTCAGGATATAGTTCTTGCTCTTAAAGGGGTTTTGCCACGATGTAATGTTGACGTGGGATCCTCCAAAATGGGTATTTAATCACTTTTCTAAATATATGTCATTAAAAAAAGTGAAGCCTGTGAGAGCTACAGCCTGACTTAGATTCCCATGACACTGACAGGAACTGATCTGGCCGTGCTTGCTTTGTTTGCACTTCTTATCTGATGACATGGAACATGAATGAGCTTGCAAGGGACTGGGGAGAAAAAGCAATTAATGAGTGTGTCTTTTGTATAGAGAATCCACTGGTTGTAATGTAATACACTGCAGACGCTCCCTGTGACTCAGCATGTTGAGTTAATCTTCTCTCCTGAGCAGATAAGAGGTAAGGAACTCATCTCTTGGCAAAACCCCTTTAAGGAAAGTGCTGTAGTTGCTAATGCAGCTTCCAATCTTAAAACCTTACACAACAGAAACCCAGCTAGGAAATGCTTAGAAGATTTCTGCCCTTGCCATTTGCATAAGAAATGAAGAAAGAGGATCTTTTTCTTTCCTAAGGTTTTGAATGTGCCATTAATTTGAGAGGTGAACATCCGCTATAAAGGAGGGCAGGCTAACACATTACAATAGAGCATCTTATCGCCAAAACGAACCAGGGGGCTACCAGGCGCTAAAGCCTAAGGTGCTAAAGCAGACGGATGTCACTCCACCTCTGCTAACCAAGTTGCATCAGCAGAAAAAGCGTCAACTTTCACGGCAGTATCGAAATTGGACCTACGCTGATTGGCAAAGGTTTGCCTTTCTCCTATTAGTCACATTTTCTGCTTTATTGAACAGATAGACATTGCGTTTCAGATGAGAAACATCAGAGAACAAACACCCTGCAACCATTGCTGGAAGAACACAAGCTGATGGTGGCAGTGTTACGGTCTGGGAAAAGCTTTTGTAGCATTCTCTGTGCCCACACATCCATGTTGAAGGCACTCTCAATCAATCTGGGTATGCGTTTATCTTTGGAGATCACATACATGCCGAGTGTGTTCCCAGGGGTCGGATGGGATCTTCCAAAAGAAAAACAATCTGACATGTCACAGGACTAAAAATGTCCAACATTAGTTAGAAGAGCATGACCAAGATTTCCAAATACTACACTGGCCCCATGTTGCCCCAGAGTTGAACCCAGTTGAGAATATGCGGGACCACCTTGCATGTTCGCTCTATGGATCTTTTCTCACACACCCTCCAGCAGCTGTGGGATGCAGTCAGCATGGCCCAAGGTACCTATAACAACCTACCTGGACCTTATTGACTCACGCTTAGCCTGACCAGCTGCTGTTCATGCTGCACAAGGCGATAACTCTGGATATTAGCTGGTGGTTATAATAATATGACTCCGCTGTGCACACATGTAAATTTGTACTTTTTCTTTTTTTTCCTAAACCAGAAAAGCCCTTTAATATTCTTTATTACTTATATTGTTACAAACTGGACCAGAGGTTTAAAATGCTACAGACCTGTCTTGTGATCGTCTAGCATTTCTTAAGTCCAAATAAAGGTTGGTGGCTCTGCAGTGCTGGAGGTGGCTGGAACAGACCAGGAGAGAGTCTCCCTGTAAGTAGAGGACATGTCAGGCAATCTGGATTATGAGTGAGAAGCAGCACTGCACATGAGACTACAGACCTGCTCACGCGGGCGACAAAAGACATATGCTTCAGCCAGTCGCTCCATAACGTAACCAAAGTCTGCCTGTCTCCAAAAAACTTCTTGAGCTCCCTCCAAGTTCCTTGCCCTGGTGGAACAAGATCACATTACTCATAAAATAACTTGTTATATATAACTATAATGAGCCAAGCTATCTGCATCGCTACCGAGTACCCATCATAGCTTAGAAAAATTGTGTTCTTTATAAATTCATGTGCAGTGTGCACCCCTTAGTAGCAGCAGCAAGCAGACAGAATTTTAGCATTTCACCGCTTGTCTGGAAGGACACTTTTTTTTTGTAAAGAAAAAGAAGCAGACTGGGGTAAAAAAATAAAACATGACTGCTTGCCACAGGTTAAGGTGGGTCACCGCTGTCACCAGTGCATGGCTGAGCAGGCTTTTTTCTACTATTTCCTGTGTGTAAAAACCAGGGCTGTGGAGTCGGAGTTGTGGAGTCGGTGGCGATTTTGCAGGAGTCGGAGTCGTCATAAAATGGACCGACTCCGACTCCCAAAATATATAATAAGTTGGTCCCGTTAGTTTGATGCAGTGCAAAGAACAAGAGGAATTGGGTCCGGCCAGTGCTACTGTTCCCATATCTTCAGCCTGATCACATGAGGAGTGTAATTGATGAAATGGAGCAGGCAAAGCGCTGCCCCAGGGGAAAAGATTCTGCTCCCAGGGCAAACAGATTTCAGCAAAATTTTTCACCTGTTTTCAAAGAAGTAGAAGAGTTTAACCATTCATCAAAACTGACTGTGCCGGAGGCAATTCCTTTATACCCTGACATTGTTAAGAGATGTTGGCTCTGTGGTCACTGCTTTGCCTCCAACCCAAGTTAGTGTAGAGAGGCCGTTCTCTAGCCTGGAAATAATGAGATCAGATCTGAGATAATCTATGAGGATCTGATGGAGGCAATACTATTTCTCAGAACAAATTCAGAGACTCCACAAATGTTCCTGCAGTGTTTTGCATATTTACAATTTTTTTTTGTAAAGTCATGTCCAATAAATATATTTTACACTGAAAAGCAAAATGGTAACAATGGTTTGGACTTGTGACTTTCAGGCTCCATATCTCACCATCCACTACAGCTTTGTACATGAGGCTACTGTAATTTTATATACAGTCATCTTACCTATCTTATACAAAAATTTGATTTGCAAGTATTTAGCATCTGCTTAGTTACAGTTTTGCTCCTAAAATCAAAGCGTTAATTTTTATTATTTAGTTAGTATTTGGTAAATCCACCTTTAGTTTTCAGCACTGCCTGAATCTTCTGAGCTCTGGATCAGATTCAAGAATATCTTGACCAAAATCTGATCCCAGGTCTCTTCTACACATTCCCAGTGTTGGTGCAGACTGGACTTGGATACAAATACAGCTTTTTCTTCAACTCTACCCACAAGTGTTCAAAAGATCAAAACATTGTTACCCTTTTGCTTATAAGTGTCTGTTCTTCCTAAATAGCTTGATTATTGTAACATAAGGTGATAAACAGCCTGATGTTACCACTTTACTACAGTAAAGTTATCACTTAAACATGCGCCGTGTATGAGGGAGTCAGTAGTCTGAGGTTTGGGAAATTGAGGAGTCTGAGTCGGGGCTTCGGCTTGTCGACTCCACAGCCCTGGTAAAAACAGGAGCAGAAGGTGGAGACACAGGGCCACATGTATGAAGAGCTCCCCTCTCATTTTGCCAGAGCACTATATGAAATGAAAGGGGGGCTCTGATTGGTTGCTATGGGAATCAAAGTGAGTTTTAGATCCAGACAGTTTTCATACATGTGGCCCATAGTGAGCATCAGAACAGCAGCACTTGTGTGAGATCGGCGAGGTGAGCAATGCTTGTTTTACCTTTGTAAAGCAGTCTGCCCTTTATTTAAAGGTTTTTTTTCCACAATCTCATTTCATACCTCCTGTATCCAGCTCTTCAGCTATCTGTGCTCAGAAGGGGGCGTGTGTGATTTGTTTGAACTGCATATCATGTGACCCTGCAGGATGACCAGGGGCGTAGCTAGGGTCCCAATACATCCGGGGCCCGGGCCCGTTGGTTATGTTCACACGGCTTATTGCGGCGAGTATGGTACACACCGCAATACGCTGTGTGTTTTGGAACCACGCGCTGCTCCCCCTGTGCATACAATACTACATGTAATCCATAGCTCTCTAGGAGAGCTATGAATTGCCATAATTGCGGTGCGAATGTCTGGCGTATTGAAGCGCAAGTACGCGGAGAAATGCGCCCCGCATTTTACGAATTATGAACATATATTCATTCATACACACACTCAGACACACACTCAGACACACACTCAGACACACACACACACTCAGACACACACACACACTCAGACACACACACACACACTCAGACACACACTCAGACACACACTCAGACACACACTCAGACACACACTCAGACACACACTCAGACACACACTCAGACACACACTCAGACACACACACTCAGACACACACTCAGACACACACACTCAGACACACACTCAGACACACACTCAGACACACACTCAGAGACACACACTCAGACACACACTCAGACACACACACACACTCAGTACAGTTTACATTCATGAAGATATTGCTGTTTCCCTCCTATTACACTACGTAGTCCTTGTCTCTGCAGGGAGGCTCCTCACTCACTGGAGACCTCCAGGATGTGTGTACCTGTGGGAGCTGCTGCTGAAGCCATGAGGACAGGACACTGCAGCTGCAGGAGATGCTCCGGAGATCACAGCAGGGGGCGGAGCCTCTCACTGCCAGACACTGTGCTGTGCCCCGGATCTTCCTGCCTCTGGCAGTGTTTGCAGCTGGCGCCCCCTCCTCCCTCCTCAGCCCCGTCATCTCCTGCAGTCGCCTCCCTCCCTCCCTGCACCTAGCAACCATCCTGAGCTGTGAGTGCGTCCAGAGCACAGACACACAGCTCAATAGAACGTCGGTGCTGCAGGCCCGCAGCCTGGAGCCGGCGGTCTGAGACTCGGGGCACAGGCAGCTTTGTTAGGGGCTTGTGCCCCGAATAAACCTTCCTAGCGACGCCCCTGAGGATGACATCACCAGGCCTTTCCTCTCTGTAGTCAAAGAAAGGTCTGTTTATGTAAAGCATTGTGAGTAGCTGAGATGTAAAGTTTTTGCCTCCAGGCACAAGAGTCCTAGGTTCCTATCCCTGCAGGAACCAAACCTGTGTTTTTTTTTTTCTTTATCAATGCACAGACCTGATTGAGGTTTCTTTTTTATTTATTTGCACTGTTTGACTAATTACTAAAGAGTACAGAGGACGGGGGTACAGTGACAGCACCTGAGGTTTGAACTCAGTAGCTGCCTGAGAGGAGAGGTGATGTCTGAGCATGTGCGGCCAGGACTGAGGAGCTCTCAGCCCTGGTCGTATCCCCTGGAGACTAGCTGTAAACAATGGATCACTAAAGGAGCAGCTAAAACAAAAATGGTTCAGAATTTTTAATAATGATGACTGGTGAAAATGTTTGTTATTTCATTCGCAAGCTTCCCACGTCAATTTTAATTAGTGGCAAATCCCCTTTAAAGGGGTTTTGCCACGAAGTAATTTCATGTGAGTTTTGCTCAGCTTCAGCTTTCAGTGTGCTCAGAGTGATTTGTTTGACCTGTGATTTTTATTACTCAACCCAGTAGTCACTCCCTAAGCTTGCAGAAGCCATTTTGGTTACACTGCAGCCAGATGTGTTATTATATATAAAAATATGTAGGGCGACATGAATGAATGAAACTGTCAAAAATCTCAATAGTAAATCAAAAGTAAATTTTCAGGCGGAAATCAGGTAGACAAATGTGCCTGGGTTTCCTGTAACGCCGGTAATTTTGAAATCTGACCGGCAGAAAAACCGAGCCGGGTAGACTACTGGGAACATTTTGTATTGAGGTCTATGGAGATGAGTAACAGGCAGTTCTCAGAATGTTTCAAAATCCGAAATCAGACTGAAAAAAACAACTAAAAACCTCTGCCGTGTGAACATACTCTAGGGTATGGCCACACAGCAAGTGTAAAATGCCGGTCAGATTCTATTTAAGAATCCGGCTCGTATGTTACCATCTTTTGAATGATTTTGGGGGACGGTTGTGTCCACAGTTTGCGCATTAGGCTGTCCCCCTAAACACCGCACTTTCCACCCAAAAACCGGGCAATAGATTGTGCATGTTTTGAGTTTTTTGTAACACGGCGGTGTGAAAATCCACCCAGTAGAAAAACTGTGCAGTGTAGACTATTAGCTGGATTTTCTATGAGGAGGGGAACATCTCTCCTTATGGAGAGCACCAGTTAAGGTGTGTAGTGTTTTGATTTGACTTTTAGCCCACTACTCAGCATCTGCATATCACAAGGCATTATGGGAAAGGAGCTGGAAAGCTCACTGCGCCCTCTATAGGTTGTAACAAATCCTCAATTTACTTCTGATTCACTGAATCTTTGAGAAGCAAAAAGGAATAATTGTCAAGCCAATATTGCTCATCTACATACGCGTTTCGGGGTTTTGCCCCTCATCAGTGTAGAGCAGAGCGATAATTGGCTTGACTGGTGGGAGGCAATGAGTGGGTATGAGGAGGGGAACATCTCTCCTTATGGAGAGCACCAGTTAAGGTGTGTAGTGTTTTGTTTTGCCTTTTAGCCCACTACTCAGCATCTACATATCACAAGGCAATTATGGGAAAGGAGCTGGAAAGCTCACTGCGCCCTCTATAGGTTGTAACAAATCCTCAATTTACTTCTGATTCTTTGAGGATTTGTTACAACCTATAGAGGGCGCAGTGAGCTTTCCAGCTCCTTTCCCATAATGCCTTGTGATATGCAGATGCTGAGTAGTGGGCTAAAAGGCAAAACAAAACACTACACACCTTAACTGGTGCTCTCCATAAGGAGAGATGTTCCCCTCCTCATACCCACTCATTGCCTCCCACCAGTCAAGCCAATATCGCTCTGCTCTACACTGATGAGGGGCAAAACCCCGAAACGCGTATGTAGATGAGCAATATTGGCTTGACAATTATTCCTTTTTGCTTCTCAAAGATTCAGTGAATCAGAAGTAAATTGAGGATTTGTTACAACCTATAGAGGGCGCAGTGAGCTTTCCAGCTCCTTTCCCATAATGCCTTGTGATATGCAGATGTGAGTAGTGGGCCTAAAAGGCAAAACAAAACACTACACACCTTACTGGTGCTCTCCATAAGGAGAGATGTTCCCCTCCTCATACCCACTCATTGCTCCCACCAGTCAAGCCAATATCGCTCTGCTCTACACTGATGAGGGGCAAAACCCCGAAACGCGTATGTAGATGAGCAATATTGGCTTGACAATTATTCCTTTTTTGCTTCTCAAAGATTCAGTGAATCAGAAGTAAATTGAGGATTTGTTACAACCTATAGAGGGCGCAGTGAGCTTTCCAGCTCCTTTCCCATAATGCCCTCTGGATTTTCTAGTAAGTCTATGGGGATGTGTGACAGTCAGTTTTCAAATCTGATAACCATCTGCAAAATCTTACCGTGTGGACATACCCTTACAAAAAGCAGCAGGAAGGGAAAGCATTCAAGTTATCCAGAAGAGCAGCTTCCACACGTTATAGATAGGAAGGAACGCTCACATTATGCAGTTTGCAAGGGGAGGACGGTGAATCGCATAAGTCGGTGTACAAGTGTACAGAGGGACCAGAGCATTCAATGCAAACTCTGGAGAAGAGAGAAGTCACACACTCCTCAGCATCAGTGTTTGTCAGTGCAAGGGAGAATATATCCCTCATGCACTGTACAAAGGTATATCAGTGCAAGGATTAAAGTTTGATAGTAAATAGGAATTAGTGACGGTAGCAGCCTCCTGGACACACAGACCTCACAACCTGCATCCATTACTATGTAGACATATACACATTAGAAAAGTCTCAAACTAGGAGCAACTGCGAAATGAATACAAGAGCGTCTGAAAATTAATAAAGGAATGGAGATTGTAGCCCTGGAAAATATTCAACTCATGGTAACCTCTGTATGTAACAATCATGTCAAGGGTGTGCATAACCTTGAAGACTATAGAGAGGAAATTGATAAGTTTAGCTGCACTTTAAGAGATTCTCAGAACAGATTACATCTTTATTACAGGTTACTAATTAAACAGATCTTAGGCTAGAAACACGCACACAAGTCTGGTTTGACGTATTGTGACAATTTTTAGAATCCGATTGTTCAGTTTTCTTCTTTATTGATTAGGAACGCCACAGTACTCGTGTAAAGGATGTCCCCTGTCCCCTCTGCTTATGTCTTTACTAATCCCTAGTAGTGGCTTTGAGATGTAATCCTGATCAGGGCTGTGGAGTCGGCAAGCCAAAGCCCCGACTCCGACTCCTCAATTTCCCTAACTCCGACTCCTGACTCCCACTCTCTCATACATGGCGCTTGTTTAAGTAATAACTTTTTTGTTTGTAAAAATGGTAACATCAGGCTGTTTATCACTTTTGATACAATAATCAAGCTATTTAGGAAGAATAGAACCCTGACAAGCAAAGGGTAACAATGTTTGATCTTTTGAACACTTGTGGGTAGGGGTTTTAAGAAAAAGCTGTATTTGTATCCAAGTCCAGTCTGCACCAAAAACTGGGAATGTGTAGAAAGAGACCTGGGATCAGATTTTGGTCAAGACCTGCTTGAATCTGATTCAGAGCCCAGAAGGATTCAGGCAGAGCTGAAAACCAAAGGTGAATTTCCCAAATACTAAGAAAATAATAAAAATTAACACTTTGATTTTAGGAGCAAAATTATAACTAAGCAGATGCTTAATACTTGCAAGTCAAATTTTTGTATAAGATAGGTAAGATGACTGTATATAAAATTACAGTAGCCTCATGTGCAAAGCTGTAGTGGATGGGAGATATGGAGCCTGAAAGTCACAAGTTCAAACCATTGTTACCATTTTGCTTTTCAGTGTAAAATATATTTATTGGATATGACTTTAGGACACAAAAAAATTGTAAATATGCAAAACACTGCAGGAACATTTGTGAAGTCTCTGAATTTGTTCTGAGAAATAGTATTGCCTCCATCCATGACCTCACATCTGATCTCATTATTTCCAGGCTAGAGAACGGCCTCTCTGCACTAACTTGGATGGGGGCAAAACGATAACCACAGGGGCAACATCTCTAACAATGTCCGGGTATAAAGGAATTGCCTCAGTCACAGTCAGTTTTGATGAATGGTTGAACTATTCTATTTCTTTGCAAACAGGTGAAACATTTTGTTGAAATCTGTTTCCCCCCTGGGAGAGAATTTTTTCCCCCGGGGGCAGCATTTTTGCCTGCTCCGGGTCATCAATTACACTCCTCATGTGATAAGGCTGAAGATATGGGAGCAGTAGCACTGGCCAGACCCAATTCCTCTTGCTCTTTCCATCGAACTAACTGGACCAACTCCTCTATATATTTTGGGAGTTGGAGTCCATCCATTTTATGAAGACTCCGACTCCACGACTCCGACTCCACAGCCCTGATCCTGATGAGCGGTGGATGGTGGTGGGACAAGATGAATTGTCATTATATTGATGATTTGCTAATCTCTTCTCCCCACTATCACTGTACGCAACATTCTTAAATAATTTGAACACTTTGGGACTCTTAGTACTTTTAAAGTTAACACTCACAAATAAGAACCGCTTAATATTTCTGTACCACAATCAATGGGCTGTTTAAACACTTTTTGGCAGCCAATAGCAGCAGAAAACAAAACCATTGAAGATGGTTGGCCACTTGGACCCCATAAACTAATGACTTGTGTCTTGCTAAATAAAATAAATTATTTTAAAATAGATCACAATAAAACAATATTAAATTCCATCTTCCTCCTGCCCCACCACTTCTTCCCTTTGTCATGCATTGATATACATTGTCCTTTTTATTTTGTGTACAGTTCAGGTCTATAAATCTTACACAACGTACTTTGAGGCTATGTTCACACGGCTTATTTTGGGACGGATTTCAGCCCGTAATTCGCGCCATACTGCGCTCAATACGGGGCGAGATACGTCCCAGTCATTACGGTAATCCACAGTTCTCATAGAGAACTATGGATTACGTCTCCTCTCCCCGCTCGTGAAATACAGCGAGCGGGGAGAAAGTGACATGTCAATTATTCACGACGTATACGACGGAGCACACGGCGTAATTGCGGGCGAAATCCATCCCGGAATTACGCCGTGAATAAGCCGTGTGAACATAGCCTGAGAGTTACGTTTTTCTTACTATCAGGTACATATACTCCCCTATGTTGATTTTAATATGATGTTGTAAAATGTTTCCGATTTAGTGGCTTAAGTAGGTATATATCATTTTCAGCATCTATGCTGTTATTACCCAGTTGCATTTCCTTGTGACTCTCAATCCTTGGTATTTGTTTCATTAAGGTAGTAAAAAATTTGTAAAAACCGATTTAACCAAAGGAAGGACATACCAACCAGAGTCGACCTTGTCGCAGACCGGATAACTGAATCTGTGCTCTTTCCGGCAAGACTTCTCATAACCCCAGCAGGAATCTCGTTGTGTCAGGTATTCCTAAAACAAACACAGCCATTCATTAGCTATATTTATACACATGGTGATCAGGCCTAACAGTAAACTCACTGACAGATGAAAAGCATTAGGGTATGTTCACATGGTGTGTTGAGTCCGTGTGAACGTTTTTAGATATGTGTTTGGATCCGTCTGTCGGACCCTAAATGGACCCAAACACATATATAAAAATGTGCAAAGTGATTTAAATTGCTTTTACTTTGAAACACGTGTGATCGCCGGTGCGTGTCTCACTGCGTCTTTCGGATCAATCCCAAGAATGGACATGTCAATTCTTGGTCCGAAAGACATAGCAGGAGAGCTATTTTAAACTACAGGGCGCGATCCTGCTGCATCCAAAACGCATCCAAACACACAGCTGCATGTCGGATGTGTTGGATCCGTTTAGGATATGATCGCCGCTGCATTTTTGGATGTGATTTTCGGATCCCAAAACGCCGTATGAACAAGCCCTACCAATGATTATCTCATGACAATGGCACCTTAAGGGTATGTTCACATGGCGTATTTGCAGCAAGCAATTGTGCTGCAATACACCCGACGTACGCTCTGCAAATACTGTAAAATAATAGCATTCATGATTTTGCAGCGTATTCCCCGAGGAAAGGTAGGATGGCCTGGCCGGAGCACTTTAGAAGTATGTGCTAGCCAGTGTGTACTTCTAAAACAGCAGGCGTATAGCGGAGCGCACAGTACACGTCGCTATATGCCGTGTGAACCCGACCTAAGGTATGGGATACATCAGGTAGCAGGTAAACAGACAGTTCATGAGGTTGGTTTGTTAGCAGCAGGAAAATGGAGAAATATAGGATCTGAGCATGACAAGAGCCAAACTGTGATGTCTAAATGTCTGGGTCAGAACATCTCCAAAACTGAAGGTCTTGGGGGGTCTTCCTGGTGTGTAGTGAGTACTGCCTACCTAAAGCGGTTCCACGAATGGCAAAATGCAAACCAGCGTAACATTCATAGGCATGCTAGGATTTTGGGGGGTGAGGGTTAGCTCATCTGGTCTAGTCCCTTACAAGAGCTTCTTTAAGTTAATGTTGGCTATGATAGAAAGGTGTAAGAACGCAAAGTATATCACAGTGTGCTATCGATGGGGCTGCACCACTGCAGACCACCTGTGCTCCTGTGAAAGTGCCGACAATGGGCAAATGATCAAAGCTGGACCATAAGGGCGAATTCACACGGCTTATTGCAGGCATATAGCAGCGCGTACTGTGCGCACCACCATACTCTGTGCCAGCCCGCATTCACTTACGCTTTAAAATCATAGCACTCAATCGTAATTGAGGGCCGTACTTCGGGTGTATTGCAGCACAGTTATGCCCCGAAATACAGCCCTCAATTACACTGTGTGAACACATCCTAAAAGAATAGAGGTCAGTGGTCTGGTCTGATGAATCACATTTTCCTTTACATCATGTGGTCGGGTGCTTGTTCCTCACTTACCCGAGACTTGGCCACGGATGCTCTGTAGGAAGAAGGCGCTCTAGGGAGGCAGTTTTATGCTGTGGACAAACTTCTGCGGGAAAACTTGGCATCAATGTGGATTTTACATGTTCCACCCAACCAAGTACAGCCCGTCCCAGCAACAGTGTTCCCTAGGGGCAGTGGCCTCTTTCAACAGTATAGTGCCCCTGCCAAACTGCAAAGGTTCTCACATCATGGTTTGAGGAACAAGATCAAAAATGTAAGTTGATGACGTTGACTCCCGATATCCCAAATCCCGCTCCAGCTGAGCATCTCTAGGATATGCTGGAGAAACAAATCACAACCTCCAGGGCCACAACTTGCATTTTACAGGACTTGTAGCTGCTTTCTTCCTTTTCCTTTTTTCATCAGCTGTTATTTTTACATTAAGTAAAAGCACTTTTCAGTTCAATCACTTTTATACCTACTAAAGCTTTATTGGTAAAGCAGTAACATTATCGCACAGGGCGGCGTTTTTGTGAAGGATGAGGTCACATACTCCCATCACGAGTCCTCACTCTGTAAATCCACTCCTCCCCCACATAAAGCAGGTTATCACTTACTTTACATAGGACAGGGCATCTAAGCTACTCTGATACATGCTCAGATAATAGATAATATATTTATTTTCTATATATTTAGATTGTTTGCTATTTTGTATTTACCGTATATACTCGAGTATAAGCCGACCCCAATATAAGCCGTGGCACCTACTTTTGCCACAAAAAACTGGGAAAACTTAGTGACTTGAGTATAAGCAAAGGGTGGAAAATGCAGAGTCTAGTGGTGAATTTAATAAATAAAAATGGATACCAATAAAATTACATAGGCATGTATAGGCAGTTTAATGTTCCTCATAGGCAGTTATAGGCAGGTATATGTCCCCCATAGGCAGGTTACAGGCAGATATATGTCCCCCATAGGCAGGGTACAGGCAGATATAGGTCCCCCATAGGCAGGTTATAGGCAGTTAAATGTCCGCCATAGGCAGGTTTAGGCAGTTTAATGTCCCCCATAAGCGGTTAGATGTCCCCCATAGGCAGGTTATAGGCAGGTATATATCCCCAAAGGCAGGTATATGTCCCCCATAGGCAGGTATAGGCTGCTCCGACTCCCGGGCGCTCCGCTCCATGTTCAGGCACTGGTGGTGACACTCACGCTGCCTGTGCCGGAAACTCCGGAGCGCAGTGGTATCTTCACCTGTATGCGCTTCCAGAGACGGTGAAGCTGTCGGCTTACTCGGGATTCTGCTGCTTGCGCTCCCTGAGGAGTCACATCTAGCAGAAGTTTCCCTGCCGGCGACTGGGCCATCGCAGCGCCCGAGCGCCTACAGTGACTCGAGTATAAGCCAAGGACGAATTTTTCAGCACATTTTTTGTGCTTAAAAACTCGACTTATACGGTATATATATATTATATATATATATATATATATATATATATAAAATATATATATATATCTTGTTGAAATCACATATTGAGTATTTCTTTTTGTGAACTATTGTATTTTGTGTATATTCGATACGTGGGAGAGTTGTTGTTTTTATTATAGACCTATGATATTGTCAATATATTTTATGTAGAAACAGGAGGACAATTACTGTATCTTCTTATGGGTCCATGGTATGTTTTTTGGCCTCTTTGTGGCTTTTTAGTGTTTTCCATTTTTTGCTTTTTATAACAATTTTCTTTATGTGGCATATATTTATGGTTGTTACACTTTCTTAGTGCCAACTTTTCTCTTTTGTTCATGATAGGCTTTTTTAACACACTTCGTTGCACCCATTGATTGTATATGTTTGTTATTGGGCGGTGCCTATCTCTTTGTCTAGTTTACTCTGTATTTCTACATGTGGCACTCATACTTGATACGGAGTAAATTGAGATGCTTTGAACATTTTGCTTCAATTTTATTATCATTTGCATGTCATTAACATATCTATTGATCCTGTAATTTCTGTAACTCAGTGACAGAAATGAAGAGACGAAAACAGGATAGGAAACAGGTCTACAACATATACCCACAGCTCTATAATAGCAACAGGTCACAAACCTGCAATAGCAGAAAAATCACTGGCTGCTTTAGTCCCTCCTTGTCTACACGGTACCTTTACGGAGCCTTTGTACATGTTTGTACAGGGAACAGAAGGCCTCGTGTATTTCACAGCTGCCTCCCCTGTAAGCTCCATAACCATGAATGCACTAACTGGCCAAAGGTGCATGTTTACTGCTAAAGGGAAAGGAGGGCAAGTAAGACTGGGTTCAGCTGTTGCGTTTTTGTTGCGCTTTGCAACTGCATAAAAAACACAAGCAATAAAATAAGAAATGTGCATTTTTTTGCTGCGATTTTTGTGCAGAAATGTACAGCATTAACTGATGTGCCTTTCTGCACAAAAACCGCATCTGGAAAAAAGCATCAAAAACACATAAAAAAAACGCACGGTGTGAAAGCACACTAATAGCTCAGTGTACTGCTGATCTCCAGAGAACAATTGATAACATAAGTTAGACTCTAATATATGCAGGTGAGGGGCTACCCCCATACAGATTAGATTATTAGTGATCACCATTAACAGGATCTGATGACAATTATCTAGTATCCGTGGTTGGTTTACAGGTAGTTTCTAATGAATCCTTTAATAGTAAGTTGACTGGATTTGGACAAACCCCTTAATGCTCCCAAAACAAGAGTGAAATCCTAATAAGCACAAACGCAGCAATACTCCATGTATATGTAACAATAGTAGTACCCGTGTTTTTCCAAAAATAAGGCAGGGTCTTATATTATTTTCATTTCCAAAAAAAAAGGATTAGGGTGTATTTTTGATAGAGGGCTTAATGTTTTTTTTTTTAACACGATGGGTGCAGACACTGCATGCTGGGACATTTAGTTCCTTGGCAGCTGCTGTGGAACTAAAAGTACCAGCATGTATATACACACACATACACCCCATGGTTTTTGACTATAGGGTATGCACTGTGTGTATGTACATACATATATATATACATACACACACACATACACAGTACATAACCTATAATAAAAAACCATGGAGTGTGTGTCTTTTCTTTCAGTGCTTTATCTTGAAAGTGTGGCATGCTGGGGAACTACAAATCCCAGCAAGTCACAGCATCCACACTTTAAGATAAGGGATTGTTTGTGTGTTCGTATAAATGTATGTGTGTGTATTTGTGTGTGTACATAGAACTTTCACTTACACATTGCACTCTATGGCCCGGGCTGAAGGAACTGCGAGTCATGTGACATCATCTCAGGGCCTTCAACCTGACAACACTGGAGGTTTCCACAAAACCTTCAGTCTAACAGGCTGTTTATGGGCCTGTGCAGGGTTTAGAGAATGGCACTGCCTAGGAGGCGGGCACCAGGTGACATCACTCAGGAGGCGTTGACTAACTAGGGCTTAATTTTGGAGTAGGGCTTATATTTAAAGGGGTTGTCTCACTACAAGGATTTATTTTTTATATTAAAGATCTTGCAAAAACAAGTCACTTTGCAATATGTGTCCATTAACAGTGTCCTATTCTGAGATATCCCCTCTTGTATGGGCTGCAGCAGCTCCTGTGGTCGCTATAGCTACAGACCTGTTTGATCTCTCCTGATAGGCTGCCAGTGCTGGTCACTATAGTGACAGACCTGGCTTCTACTGCACCCTATCGGAAGCCAGTAAACAAGCCCCTGAAATCAAAATGAAAGCAAGAAAACAGGACAAATCAATGTAGTGAGACAACCCCTTTAAAGCCTATTCCAAGAATCAGTGAATCAAGCTGGGGCTTATTTTGGGGGGTGAGCTTATTTTTGGAAAAACAGGGTAGTAATCGTTTAACCCTACAAGCTTAGGTTTTGTAGAGCCTACCCTAAATGGACAGTGGGGGTCCTGATGGCAGGATCTGGCAACATCATGGTTATTGTGCAGGAAGTAGGGCAGGTGCCCGGCTGGTAGATTGATTTTCTGAAAGTCATAAGATGAGTCGGAGATGTTCTCTTCTGCAAAGACAATCAGGCTTTGAACAGCAAGGTTTACTATGTGTAGTAATAATCCGAAAACTGGGTAGACCATGACAACACTCAGCTCCTGGAAGTAAAGCAGAAAGGAAAAACCACATCAAAATGCCCATTGTAATGAAGAACACATAGCTATAAGACAAGAGGTCCCTGATGAAAATCTGATCATGAGGGGTCCTGTTACTCAGACCCCCAGTAATCACCTGTAATCTGTGTGGGTGACTGGCAGCGCCACCAATGGAAAAATGAGGCATTACATAGTTTCAACCTGTAAAATGCTCAGACATACAAGTTCCTCAATGCAAGAGATGCTCTATGGAGCCGCTATTTACTTGCTGATGGTGGTGCCAACAACACCCCTCTTAACCAGAGCAAACCACCCATTGACTATAAAGGTCTGGGCGGTTGACACCTGACTCTGCACATACGTTCTGAAACGTTCTTGCAGAATTAGATATCGACCTCCAGATGTTTTTAGTCAATGGGGGGTTTGCATCTGGTTAAGAGGGTTGTAGTTAGCACCATCAGCGAGTAAAGAGCGGCTACGTAGAGACACAGAGAACAGGGGGATGGCCACACCTGCTTAATTCTCTCCATTCATTTCTATAAGGGAAGATCTCTCCTTAGGGAGAGCGCCATATAGGCGTGTGGAGATTCAAAACTGCATCTTGTACTCCAAGAAGCATCTGCATATCACAAGGCATTATGGGAAAGGAGCTGAGAAGCTCAAGCGCCCTCTGTTGGATGTAACAAATCCTCAATTTGCTTTTGGCCCACTGGGTCTTTGAAAAGCAAAAGGGATATTTAGCCAAGCCAGCATCACTCATCTGCAAACAGCCGTTTCGGGGTGTTTGCCCCTCGGCAGTACAGAGCAGAGTGATGCTGGCTTGGCTGAGTGGGAGGCAATGGGTGGCTCAGAAAGGGAAGATCTCTCCTTAGGGAGAGCGCCTATATAGGCGTGTGGAGATTCAAAATTGCCTTTTGCACTCCACGAAGCATCTGCATATCACTCATTTCTATGGAAGTTCTGAGAACAGCCGAGCAAGTACATTGAAGCTCCAATAGAAATACATAGAGGGAACTAAATGGGGCCATCTCCCCATTCTCTGCAGGGAAACCCAGACCTGACCACAAGGAAATAAGGGCTGGAGGACTGTCAGGGTATGTGCCCAGGGTATCAGGACTAACAAGTCTCCCTGGTCAGGGGTTACAGGGATGGGGCAGTGAACTGAATCTTCTCCATGGGTTAAAGGGCTTGTCCACGACATTTAAAAAAATTGATATCAATACTCAATGGGTCCCATTAAAACAAAAAACTTCTACTCCTCTGCCTCCGGGTCTGGTGTAGACATGCCATCACAGATTGGCTTCAGGGGTCATGAGCCTCTACTTGCAGCACTGCTAGGAGCGATTTACTTCTGAGCAGTGATAAAAACAAGAGGTCCATGACTGCTTCAGCCAATCAGCGGCAATGTGCCCGTTCAGAAGTAATGGGAAGTCGCCAGAAGACTGGGGAACCGGAGGTATATGAGGCCCCCGAGCATTACACTATTAGAACATGGACAACCCCTTTAATTCCTAAGAGAGAGTCAGTGCACTGCCCTAGCCCCACATCCACTGAGCAGGGCAGGGAGGCTCTAGTCCTCATACCCCGGGCAGTACCCCGCCAGTCCTCCAGCCGCGTCACACTGTCACCGCCCGGCCCTGCTGCCATTGGACCCATCTATGTATTTCTAATGAATAATGCGCTATGGTGAAAAACACTAAGACTCTGAAATTCTGGCAATGAATCTGCTGGGTGTTGTCCTCCCTACTACAAGCTGGAGACAGCCTGCTGGGAGTTGTAGTATCGCCGCTCAGCCACTGCCCATAGCAACTGACCAGACCCCTGCAGGCAAGTGACAGCGGGACCTGCGCGGTTGCTATGGGTAACGGCATCTCTCTAGTGCACCTGTTTCGTCCGGCTGTGGAAATACTACAACTCCCAGCATGCCCTGCCCGCGGCTGCGCAGGAGTGAGCACAGTGCGCCATCATCCTCTTACCCGGCTCCAGCTGCTCAGTGCCCGGCCGCATCACCCCTCAGTCTCCGGCTCGCTGTGGAGCGGGAGGGAGGGAGGCAGGGCCGGTCTCCGCCGGAAGCCCGGGGCGGTGACAGGGAGGAGGGGAGTCACCCATTGGGCGTGGCGAGGAGAGCCGCCTGGTGCACAGTGACGGGTGTTATAGGGGCTGCGGCGCCGGGCAGGACACCTACTAGTCATGTGCGCTGTGAAGTGATGCTGCACCCAGTTGTCCAGTGCCCTCTACAGTCCCTACTATGTATTGTCCCCTAAAGTCCCTACTATGTGGCATAATGCCCTCTACAGTCCCTAATTTGTGGTATATTGTCCTATGTGGTGTAATACCCTCTAAAGTCCCTATTATGTGATAAAATGCCCCCTACAGTCCCTACTATGTGGTGCAGAACCCCCTACACTCACTACAATGTGATCTATTGTCCCCACTATGTGGTGTAATACCTTCAAAAGTTCCTACTATGTGATATAATACCCTCTACAGTCCCTACTATGTGGTTTATTGTCTCTATTACGTGATATAATACCCTCTACAGTCCCTACTATGTGGTCTATTGTCTCTATTACGTGATATAATACCCTCTACAGTCCCTACTATGTGGTCTATTGTCTCTATTACGTGATATAATACCCTCTACAGTCCCTACTATGTGGTCTATTGTCTCTATTACGTGATATAATACCCTCTACAGTCCCTACTATGTGGTCTATTGTCCCTTACTGTGAGATCTTTTGTCCGCTACAAAAAATAGATTAGGCAGCACTTCCAAAAATGAAACCGATTTATTTACCCAACAGCAGCAACATTCTCAAGCTTGAGAAAGGTTCTGTTCAGAACCAAAACGTTGCTGCTGTTGGGTAAATAAATCGGTTTCATTTTTGGAAGTGCTGCCTAATCTATTTTTTGGAGTTATTTGCTGACCGTGATCCAGGTCTGATTGGCGTGTACTCAGCTACTATACATATATTCTTTTCAGCTGCTGTTGATATATAGTATTTTTCTATTGTTCGCTACAGTCCCTACTATGTGGTGTGGTGCCCCTTACTGTCCCTGCTATGTGGTATAATACCCTCTACAGTCCCTACTATGTGGTATAAATAATGCCCCCTAAAGTCCATACCATGTAGTGTAATACCCTCTACAGTCCCTACCGTGTGGTCTATAGTCCCCAACAGTCCCTGCTATTTGGTCTATTGTCACCTACATTCTCTACTGTGTGGTCTATTGGCACCTACAGTCCCTACTTAGTAGGGTTTGGTGTTTCCAGCCCATCCTGGGGTTCAGCATTTTAGTGTCCTATGTCCATATATAGCAGTAGTATTCACTAGGTCCATACCCCTTTCCAGAAAAAGTGTCTAGTGATTTTTATGCCCCTTCATCTCTGATGTCCAGATGTGTAGTCCCCCCACCAGACATTCCTATGTGGTGATTTTGTGTTTCCTGCTCATCCTGGTGTTTTATGTCCTGAAAAGGTGCCTTTTGTCAGCTGCTATATCCATACAAAAAACAAAATTTGGTCAGCACATCCATTTTGAAGAATAAATGTATAGGTGCACGCTGGTGTGGCAGCCAAAAGTAATGCAAACACAGCACAAAATCAGCAGCACTCTATAGGTACTAAAAAGCATTACTGCTACTTGGAATATATGAAAATTTTGATCGAAAATGTACACTAAGAACCTCAAAATTTTCATATATTCCACAGTAGCACAAATGCTTTTCCAAACAATTCTTATGTCCTCTTTGACTCTTTTTTTAGTGCATGTAGAGTGCTGCTGATTTTGTGTTGTGTTTGCAGCTCCTGTATCCATGTCATCCAGTGGTTAATCACCCCTACCCAGCCACTAGTGAGCATTGGTGTGGTCCCTCCAGCCCATCCTGGTGGTAAGCATCAACTTGGGACCTCAGTAGGAGTCCTGCAGTTCAGAAATTTGGTGTCCTCCTGGTACGAAGCAGTTAAATGGCCCCTGTCCTCTTCCAGGAACCAAAGACTATAGGCAGTGGGGCAGATTTATCAAGGCAGGTGCGCCAGAATTCCGGCTCAATTTGCACCAAGAATAAGCTTTTCGACACATTTACTATGTGTTTTAGACATTTTCAGGTACTTCTGCGCTGCGTCCGACAAAGGGGGGTGGTGGCTTCGTAAAAGGGGTGTGGTTTCACAGAAAGGGGGCATGGTTTAAATGCAACAAAAAATGCGGCCCCATAGACATATTTATTCACGGCGAGTATATGCCGTGAATAATTGACATGTCACTTCTCTCCCTGCCCGCCGTATTGTGCGAGCGGGGAGAGGAGACGTAATCCATAGTACTCTATGAGAACTGTGGATTACCGTAATGACTGGGACATATTTCGCCTGGCGCAGCACAGCGCGAATTAGGGGCTGAAATATGTCCCAGTCATTGCCGTATGAACGTAGCCTTACAGCTCTACACCTGTCTGCCTCTCTATAAACAGAATCCAGGCCGCCATGAACAGCACATTTTAGGAATTTCTGTTTTGCAAAGGGAGGCAGAGGGAGGCAGAGGCAAAGGGAGCGATTTATATTCAGGAGGCGTGTAGGTCACCAGAAATCCATGTACAGGCAGACCCCGCCTTACAACGTTCCGACTTACATCCGTCCCCTAGTTACAAACGGAGACCTATTGGGCATGCTGGCACTTGTAGTTCTATGTTTCTCAGCAAATAGTAACTGTGGAATGACAAGTTCCAGCATGCCGCAGCAGCTCATGAGGTAAAAATGAGGTGAAATCTTCTTAACAGGGGTCACATTCAGCAAAACAAATGTAAAAACCCATCCATGCACTATCCAAAACAAAAAAAAATAAAATAAATAAAACCCTTTTGTTCTGGAGTTAAATTTAATAAATATACATGTTCCAACTTGCATACAATATTCAAACCTACAGTCCCTATCTCGTTTGTAACCCAGGGACTGCCTGTATGAATCTATACATAAAGTACCAACACAGGGGAGGCCTCGGATGTAATCAGGCTTCTTTAATAGATATTCTCTCTTCATCATATACATTGGGTATTGACAGTTACAGCTCATATGCATTTTTACATCTTTAAAGTCACAAATTGAAATGTTTGTGTCCTAAAATGGACATTTCTTCATCTGCAAGTGGTGGGGTGCATACCGAGCCCCCACCCATCAGTAGAATGAGGCGAATGCTGACAGAGGTCCTGGTGATGTCCGGGAGACTGCACCCACTGTTTCCTTAAGTTAGCTGTCAATATTACATTTAAGAGGTAGAGATCCCTCAATCTAGTGTTTAGTTGGGGGTCTCAGATCACAGCTTATTCACCCTCCATACAAACATCTGTGGAGTTTCTACAAGGTGAGAGGATAAAAAATTATTCAAGATGTCTTCTGCTGTAATAGAAACACACATAAAAAGATCACAGCAAAGTCCGTAACCTCAGATCACCACTGATTACCAGTGATCAACTCCCTTTGGTGCAGCTCAGAAATGTCACATTCCGATAGCTGTAAAAATGATGCATTTTAGGTTTTTATCAAGACCCCCAAGTACAGACCACCACTCAAGATGGCTGCAACAGCTGACATTCTAGGCAAAGCTCCATTCATATCAATGACCATCTAGAAAACATTGTGATTTCCAGAAACAGGAATCTGAGCGGAGGTCACAGGGGTTTGATCCCTCTGAGATCAGAGTTTACGTATCAGTGTGATCTTCTCAAAAGGGTCTCTGCCACCATTTTGATTGAAATGTTCACATATGGACAGAATGTTCTACATCTGCCCCATCCTTCACTTGGATTTACAACCATGTTTAATCTCATTTGTACAACTCTCTGTGATACTTTTTTATTTGTGGTGCTATGGCCATTACTTAGTGATTATACAACAGTCCGATTCTGTCCAGCAGAATCATGTAAATACATTTGATAGAGCCTTAGCCCCCATTTCTTCTGCCCCTCCACAAAGTATCCGCTATTATACGAATGGTGCTAGCCTCATCCTAAATAAGTAAGCTTATTGGGCCTTATTTATGAAAGCTGTCGAACAGAACATCCATCTTTGTTGCCCATAGCAACCAATTTCAGCTTTTATTTTTGCAGAGCAATGTGTGTGTGTGTATATATATATATATATGCACACATACATACACACACGTATATATACACACACACACACACACACACACACACACACACACATTGCTCTGCAAAAATAAAAGCTGAAATTGGATACACACACAACCCGAGCACCCATAGGTCGCGATGGGCAACAATAAGTTTTAGAATTAGACAGTTTTGATCAATGGGGTCCATTATTTTACATATTACAGTTTTTCAATAATTTTTTAAAAATTATTGTTATAAATAAAACTAAAGCCAGGAACAAGAGTCGGCTACACTAGATGGAAAAAAGTGCCACTCCCAAAGTTATAAGTTGAGGCACAGCTGGATGATATGCAATAAATTACTGACTAGCAGAGGTCCAACCTACGGGGCTCCCGCCAGAACAAATGGGCCACAGGCCTAGCACAGTATTGTCTTTGGACTTTTTCCAAGCATAGATGCCATTCTAGATCAGTATGGATATCGAAACTTTCTATGGAGAGGAGTCATTCACTGCACAACACCCAGCTAGGGCACATTCAAACTGGTCGAATATGCTGCAGCTTTTCTGCAGCAGGACCACAGAATGAAATCCACATGTAGAAATCCACAGGATTTTATCAAAGATTCATTGCCAAGCAAAGCCCACAAATAAAATTGCACCAATTGATGCATGTAGATTTTATTCTGTAGACCTGTTGCGGAAAACCCACAGCAAATCCAACCAGTATGATTCTACCCTAATAGGTTGGATCTGCTGGAAAATCTACAGAGCATTCAACCTATTTGTACGCTCAGAAAATATATCATGGCTCCTCTGTTCTAGGGACAGTCTCACCAATAATACCACCATGGAGTAGGAAGTTTTGCCATATTCCCTTTTGAGGAAGCAACTGTAGTAAAAATTCTGTTATAAAAAATTCTAACTTTTTTTTTTACATTGCTGAAAGGAGTGTGTGTGCCTGTGTGTGTGCGTGTGTGTGCCTGTGTGTGTTGAAGGGGGAAGGTTCCTTCATCTCAAAATACTTTGTAAAATTCTGGGAAAAATAAACAAGAAATATGAACAAACAAAAAACACAGTGTTCCCTATTATACCAGCAGACATCATCAGCACGTGTTGCTTATGCTGAGCTTATCTTGGCTCAAGTTCCATAGTTTGAAGTCTGCAGTTAGAAGAAAGAATGTGCTTTCACTTAAAAATGAAACACAAATATGCAATACCAATTGCCACCAATGGTCAAGGATGGCGCCACATACAACTGCAGGGCAAAGCTAGCTGTATAACGGACTGTTACGTCACTGCTATAGCACAGGAAAGATTATGGTACTGCTACCGTGATGGGAGAACCTGCCCACAATCCATCATCCCAATACGATTGTGAGATAGTACTACAATTAAAATCTTATCATGGCACAGTATCTTCTAGTGCAGGAAATCAACAAGTAGCCAGCCAAGCCTGTATTTACTCATCAATTCATTCTAAATACCTAAAGGGTTTGTCCAATTCATGAAATCTATTTTAATGTATAGTGTTAAAGAATTATGAGTAATTAGAGGAGGGTCCTCTATCTAGGATCCTCATCGTTGGTTATGATGAAGAGCAACTGTAAGGAGGACCTGTCCTGTCCTGAATTACACTGCCCACTGATGTTAAGGAACACTGCGTAATACTTAAAGGGAATGTGTCATCAAAAAACGAGTCCTTGTTTAAGTCCCATTTTTATGTTAAACACACTTTTTAGGAATTTTTATATTTTTTAATAACTCTTAAGTCTTGCAGTTTTCACTTTGGCCACTAGGCCTTGTTTTCACGGCTTTAACAGCAGTCAGAGATATGCTTTACAGTAACTTCATGCACATAGGAGACTTAAGACTGACTCAGTCCCATTCACTTCTATAGGAGTTTTCTAGTCATGCTCTGTGACCTGGGAAGAAATCAGTGACCTGGGAGGTGAAAGGGTGAACTGTGACTATCTCCTCTTGTGACTGGTGGATCCTGTGTTATATATTCACACTGGCGTCTCCTTTCAGTTTGACCCTCTTTGTGCTGATAATGAGCAGACAACTGAGAATCTTTCTGTACAGAACAGGAAGTGTCAGACTATTATTAGGCCTAGTGACCAAAGTGAAAACTGCGGGACTTAAGAATTATTAGAAAATAATGAAAGTGATATGGAAAATGTAAAAAACATAACCAAAAATTCTTACAAAATGTGTTGAACATAAAAATGTGAGTTAAACAATAAGTCATTTTTAATGACACATTCCCTTTAATTCCCCATTTGGTGTTGCTGCAGTGAAATAGAGAACACTTATTGGCGGATTACCTCACAGATTACAGCAGATTGCCAAGGGTCACTTTGAAATCTGTTTATTGTCAAGAAGTACTTCTAATATGTAGGGATTGTCCAAAGCAGGAAATCCTGTTTAAAGTGCAAAGGTGCAAACTATAAAATATAAAATGGATCTATCCTCCAATCGAAGCGTTTCATCCTCAAATCATAAAATGTAGATTGTTGATCGCTGTCCCTGTCAAAGTTACATCTGCTCCTGGGAGAAATAGGCAACAACTGATTTGGGCGTCAGCACATCTCCAACCAGGTTGATACTCAGTCCTCAGCTACAAATCTGTATGTATGGAGTAATAAGCAGATGAGAACAATATCACTGCATGTTTCTGTAGATTCCCCAATAAATCAAGAAATACTGGGTAACAAGCCCTGCAGGAGCTGCAAAGGTGGTAGTCATGGTCATCACCAAGGCTTTACGAGAAATCAAAAATAATAAGAATGCTTTTTTGTTTTATTGTTCCCACCTAAAGCGAAGAAATTTTGCAAATAGTTTTTGTTAACAATTTCCCACTTTTGTGTGTTTACAGGTCCCATGCGGATCAATAAGGGTATGTTCACACGGTGTAATGGGGCGCGTACTGTATGCGCCCCAGAACGCCATGTGCTTTGGAAGCACGCACTGATCAGCGCGTGCTTCCAAGGACGGGGAGCCAGCCCCATTCACTTCTATCATTAGCGGCGCATAAGTGACGTGTCACTTCTCTCCCCGGGCGTATGATACGATCAGATTGTACGCCCGGGGAGACAAGGCATTATACATAGTTCTCTATGAGGGCTATGAATCACTGTAATTGCAGCACAGATTCGCCACGTATAAAGCGCCCATACACGGCGATATGCGCAACGCAATTACGCTGTGTGAACATACCCTAAGTTTCCCAAGTAACATTACAAATCCTGTGTTCTACAGCATATTCACTTCCATTTTCCCCTGTTTCCTATTAACAAATCCAGTAGAGAAGCAAGAAATAGGAGGCAGAAGGGATGGAATATGACAAAGATCAGTCCACACGGAGTTTGTAGTCTGTAACCGTAAAGGCACAAAGGTCTTCATAGGAGTTGTATCATGCAGAAAATGGTAGTGATTAAACATAGGGCCCTATGTCTTTGTTTCCCACAGAAGCCAATCAGAGCTCAGCTTTCATTTAATATATTACTCTGGAAAAATAAAAGCTGAGCTTTGATTGGTTGCTATGGGCAACAAACATGTAACAAAGGTTTTTGGGAAAGATCTGAAGAGCTCACCAATGGCATCTATTGGACGTAGTAATCTTCAATTCACATGTGACTACCTAAATCTTGCAATGTGAAAAAGATTGAAACCAAGCCAGTGAAGTTCATCTACAGACAGCTGTTTCAGGGTGTCTGCGCCTTCTCAGTGCAGAGGAGAACTTGCTGGCTGGCTAGGCGAGAGGCGAGTGTGGCGGAGAAGGGGTAATGCACCTTGTGTGTGAGCATTTATTCGCCTTTTGCACCTCACTAGGCATGCTGGCAAGGTAAACTTGGTCTGTGCCCATCACTGTTTGCCTCGATTTTCAAGCACATAGCTGGCAAAGGATGCCTAGCGAGGTTTGAAAGGCGGATAAATCCTCACACACCAACATGGTGCCTCTCCCCTATGGGCAACAAAGACCATCTTAATGTTAGACAGTTTTCATATATAAGGCCCATAAACTATTTGCAAAATTGCTTCTTTTTTTTTTTTTTTTTAATCTATTGGAATTATAAAAATGTTTGCAAAGTTGACAGTCTTCAACAGAATCAGACACTTCAAGGGCTTGCATATACGGTCTCACCGCTGACATTTATTCTGTATTTTTTTCTGTTTGTCTGCACTATACATTAGATTGTTTTAGGCATCAGCTTTGCATAAATTGGTTCATTGCCAAATTAATATTAAAAAAAAAAGTCCCAAAATACAGAGAACCGTTTTTATATTTTAGGAACCTTAAAAATGTTTAGATCAGAGCTAAGCAAATTTAAATACTACACAAATAATAATTTAACAGCATTGAAGGGAGAGAATCAGAATGCCATATCAACATGCGGCAAATAAAAGTCATCTCTGAATGTACACTAATGCTTTATACAAGAGGACTAGGATTGACATTTACAAAGGAAATAAGTCTAATTAAAAGGAGTTCTCTGATAAGTAATTAGAGTTTCTTCTAATGAACTAATTGAGTCTTTGTTGTAATAGTTCATCTATTTGAGTCTTGTACATATTTTTTACGTCCTCCAGGTCTAAGCGCAGTTCTTCGGCCTCCTCGGCTTTCTCACCGTACATCTGCAGGATGGTGTTGTATCGCTGGTCCAAATCCTAAAACATACATTACATTTTATTACAAGTTAGGTTACGGTCCAACCCAAATACTAATGATCTGCCAACAAGAAGTTAATATAACATCCAGTATTCAAAAATTAATTTACAGTACTAAAAGGACATTTCCACCAGAAAGGAGCATTTTTGTTAAGAACAAAATTCCTGGAAAACAATTTATATTTAGAATTTTTGCCAGTATTTTTTTTTTTTTTTTATTTAAAAATGACAAATAATAACTTTTCCTTTTCTAGCTGTGAATGTGGAAGATAAAACTCCTAGATGGCAGGGAACACTCATCTCACTTTACTGTTGCTGTTCCTTAAAGGGGTTTTCTCACTACAAGGATTGCTTTTTATGTTAAAGAGCTTGCAAAAACAAAGTCACTTTGCAATATGTGTCTAATAACAGTGTGCTATCTATTCTGAGATATCCCCTCTTGTATAGGCTGCATCAACTCCTCAGGTCGCTATAGCTACAGACCTGTTTGATACATCCTGATAGGCTGCCAGCACTGGTTCCTATAGCTACAGACCTGTTTGATATCTCCTGATAGGCTGCCAGCACTGGTTCCTATAGCTACAGACCTGGTGTCCTCAGCAGCTTGAGTAGCCAGTAGAGGCCAGTAAACATGCCCCTGAATTCAAAAATTAAACTGAAAAAAGGACTGAGGTAAGATGAATCGATGTAGTGAGACAACCCCTTTAACTCTATGTAATCTAATTACAAGAAGTAGGTAATGAAAGACTGGTCACACTATTATTCTCTGGACAGGGATAGATAAAATTAGACTAGACCAAAGGTAAATAAGAAAAGCCCTACATGATAATGGGATAATCTTTTTCTGCATTGGGGAGGAAGCTTCTTCATACTTATCAGATGCTGCTGATAATATTCAGGTCACAGTCAGCCTGGAAGAAGAACCATCAAGCAATTCTGTCACTGCTGCGTTATTAGAGCTGACGGAGGCGGGGGGGGGGGGGGGGTAGTCAGAAAGAAAAATTGTAATATAGACGGTGGAACTTTAAAAAAAAAAAAAAAAAAAAAATAGTATATTAAAAAACCTGACCACCCAATGTAAAAAAAAATTAAAAAAAATCCATATAATAGTCGCGTGTTGCTTGTCAATACGTAAGAATAGAAATTTTGATGGTAATGTCCCTTTAACATTTCAACACATCCTCAGAAAGCCAAGAGTTGATCGGTGATACATGTGGGGTTCCTTGTCTCTCCTCCACTTGTATGGGTATTTATAGTTCGGTCATTTTTGATAAATTTACTTACAGGTATCTATCTATGTACTTGTATTGGTATTCTATCACGTTAAAGGGGTTGTCTCACTACATTGATTCATCTTGCCTCAGTCCTATTTTCTTGGTTTCACTTTGAATTCAGGGACGTGTTTACTGGCTTCCACTAGTCTGCAGTAGAAACCATGTCTGTAACTATAGCAACCAGTGCTGGCAGCCTATCAGGATAGATCAAACAGGTCTGTAGCTATAGCGACCTGAGGAGCTGATGCAGCTCATACAAGAGGGGATATCTCGGAATAGGTAGGACACTGCTAATGAACATATATTGCAAAGTGACTTGTTTTTGCAAGATCTTTAACATAAAAACAATCCTTGTAGTGAGACAACCCCTTAAGGGGTTAGGCAGTTTGTGAAATGTATGCCAATGCTGCAATACTAAAATAAAAAAAACACTGTTCTTGCCTCTGTCCTCACCCCCCCTGTCAAGCGTCTCCCCCCCTATCTTCAGTTTACTTCCTGGTGCTGGGAGTCGGAACGTCCCTGCTGCAGCCACTGATTGTCTGCAGGGGTCATGTGACATTTCCTGATATCACTGTTTCGAAGTTAAAAAGGTTTTCTCACCAAAATGATTAGTTATGAACATACAGGAAAAGGTAATTAATGACTATTACTAAATATATTGGTGTTCTGATTTTGCTATGTTTAGGAGATTTTATCTATTGCTTGAGTACACAAGTTCGTTACATTGCTGACCATCTCTCTCTGCTCTTATTGCTTCAGCTGCCCTGTCCAACTACAGTGATATCACTCCTTCCTACATTATCTCTAGCACAGGAGTTTATTTATCTAAGTTACTGACAACCTTTAAGCCTTTAGAGCTCTGTAGCCTTGTTTACTGCAGTTTACAAACCTCCTACATTCATCTCACTGTAACAGGATCAGCTAGGAATAGCAGAGCTGATATGCCAATTACTGCTATAGAACCACCCACAGCCTAACCAGGAAGTGAGAGTCTGAAGCCAGCTGTGAAGAGCAGGCTCTGTGAAATAGGATAGTGAGAACACCCCTTTAAGCGCTCTGACTGGTAATGTTAGGTAATACATGTGGCCCATGCAGCCAATCAATAGCTGCAGTAATGATGTTCCGACTGCCATGAACAGGAATAAAACAGAAGACCTGTAGAGACTATGGAAATTGGCAGCACTGGAAAGCAGGTGAGTATCAGTGGTTTATTTTAGCAGTGCAGCACCAGCATAAATTTACTTAGAAAAATCCACATGAAAAACCCCTATAATGCTTATCAAGTCATAACGAAGTTCTCTAGTAAGGTCAATGTATTACATTGACATATTGATAAATAGCTTTCTCAAGATCAGAGAAAATTCACTAAATAAATATATATTTTTTAGCTTAAAGGGTTTTTATTGTTTGAAGTGTTCGTGCCCTTCAGCTAATTCTATGAGATTGAAATTGAAATCCAGGGGCAAGTCTCTCCTCTCAGCAGGCATGTCTCTACTCACTGAAGAACTGTGACATCATCATTCTGTGAGCAGCAGGGGAAGAGGAAGGTTGTCTGGAGAGCATGCAGCCTCCTGCCGTGTTCTCTTGTGTCTACAGAGCCTTCAGCTTCAGGCTCCACAAGCTCCTTGCTGTACTATAACCAGTTATACACAGCCTGAACTGATGAAACACATGTGATGAATGCACACTGCCCACACCCCCTTTTTCCCCCCTGTGTTATCAGGTAGGAGACTGTGTGTTATATGGAGGGAACACAGGAAATAAGATTGTGTTATATGAAGGGATCTATGAGTTAAACCAGTCAGTAATTATTCAGATCATTCACCTTAGAGCTGGGAGTATAGAGCCAGCAACCCTCTCACATAGCTGATTTTACTTTCGGTTTTAACAGCTCAGAGGGGAGTAAACACAGTGTGCAGGCAGCCAATCACAGTGCAGGGGGCGTGTCCAGGGTGTTTCCTGTGTGGGGGCGTATCCTAACAGGCTGAGTGAAATATCAGTCAGCCAATCACAGTGCAGGGGGCATGTCCAGGGGCAGAATCCGACAGAGGGTGTGTCCCAACAGGCTGAATGAAATGTTAGCCAGCCAATCACAGAAAAGGGGACGTGTCATGACTAACAGCTGCAAAAAATAGCTATTGATGCACAGTAAATCTGCTATACAAAGTGACTTAGGTAATGCAAACCAATTACAAAAGTGCTTATTTTTACTGTCCCCATAATCTGAGATCTGATCTTTGTAGCGAGAATACCTCTTTAACTGCAGTAAAGATTTTGTTAAGTCTTGCATAGGGCCCTAACCTGAACCAGTTCACAGTATAACATGCTTGTGTGCTTTTTAGGAAATATACATGTTGTTCTCAAAGCGGATGCTTACCTTCATCTGAACGCGCAGTTTAGGGATCTCCTTAACCTTATCCTCTAGATCATCGTTAAGATTATTTAATTTAACAACTTCTTCAGCAAGTATCGAGCGAGTTTTTTCCAAGCTCCCAATTTCAAGCTGTAAAATAAAAGTTTGGACACTGGTTAAACCGCGTCTCCGCTGCTCACATTAAGCAAAAGTGGACACAGGAGCTTTAGTACACAGTACAGGAGCTTCGTCCGTAGGAGCGCTACAACAGACAATCCCAGACTGTATGTAGGAATTACAAAGTATTACCTGCAATTGAGCAATCTCCCCTTCTCTCAATTTTAACTGAGATTGTAGATTTTCAAGGACGCTGGAGCCTGCGCCCAACCTTACAGCATCATAGAGGTTACTGCTGCTGACTGACACAGTCATTGGGCTGTAAAGTGGATCATGGGAATCCTCCTATATTTATAGAAACCATAAGTGCATGTAAAATTAAAACACTAACATAGGCAAATAAAGGGTGCAGTTCATAGGTGATCCCAACTACATTAAACAAAACTACATTTTAAACTAAACATTTGAACATGCTATATGATCTGATAGTAGCATGTTATAGAGCAGGATGAGCAGAGCAGGTTGATATATAGTTCTCTGGGAAAATATTCATCAGAATTAAGAAATGGCTGTCAATCAACGATAACCCCGCCTACTGGACTCCTTAACCCAGAATAAGCAGGGATTTAAACAAATAAAATACAAGTTCTGAGGAATCTTTCCCCACAGAAGTACCCTGTTTCCCCGAAAGACAGTCTTATATTAATTTTTGCTTCTAAAGATGCACTATGTCTTATTTTCAGGGGATGTCTTATTTTTCCATGAATAAATTATAGCATGCTATACTAGTCTGTGTGTGTGTGTATATATATATATATATATATATATATATATATATATATATCTTAAAGTGGAGAGTCACACACCCGAGGATATATGTATGTAAAGGACATTTTATGGCAGCTGCAGTGACTTATCTCAAAGGATGGCAAATGTGACACGCTGGGACTTGTAGAACTAGAAGTCCCAGCATGCCCCATCAGCCATCCTGTGAGATGTGTCTGTGTGTTTGTGTACAGTATGTATGTGTGTGTGTGTGTGTGTGCGTCTGTGTACAGTATGTTTGTATGTGTGTGTGTCTGTGTAAAGTATATGTGTGTCTGTCTGTGTATGTGTCTGTAATTGTGTCTGTGTGTGTGTATGTGTGAGCGTGTCTCTGTGTGTCAGTATCATTGCTCTGTTCTCCCCCCATCCCTCACTTACTGTCTTCTGTCCTGAGATGTTTGGGACCTGTGGTGTCACAGTCACATGACCTCCCTGCACAAGTCCTTCAACCCTCTGATTTCCAATATGTCTTATTTTCGGGAGGTGCCTTCTATTAATGAATTCAACAAAAATCTCTGCTATGTCTTACTTTCGGGGGTGTCTTATTTTCGGGGAAACACGGTATATATCTGCTCAGCTCCTCCTGCTCTATAACATGCTACCAGCAGATTTCATAGAATTTTCAATGTGACCGGTTCCCTTTAGGTCATATTATGCCCTTACAAAGCCAACTTTTTACATCATATCGTGAAAGCACCAGAACTGATGTGAACCATTCCACAACATAGGTTTACAACCACAGTCGATTCTTTTAAAAGTTAAAAAAAAATTAGGCAAAGAAGCGGCAATTGGATATTAAAGGAGTTGTCTCCCCACAGGGTTTCAAAGAATGCATGAAAGAAATTCTCTGTCACTTCCTGGTTCATACTAATTTGCATAAGCACCATGCTTGTACAGCTATGTTGTGCTTTCAGATGCTAATTAGATTAGATTAGTTTCTCAAACTACTGGAAGGACTTCTTATCTGATCCCCAAAACAAAAGCCCTAATTACAGAGCTGTTTACTTGAGATAAATCAAGCTTTTTACTGTCTGGCAGCACAGGACACTGACTGACACTGCCAACCTGTGTGATGACTCACTCTCTGTTATCTCATTGAACAAACAGCCCCAGGAGATTTGTTTACAGGTCTGTTACTGAGGGAACTGAAATAGCCACAGAGGTAATAAATTCACTTGTATCTCTTTAGGGAAAACAGAGGAACAATGCAATATATTTGGAAAATGTCTTTATTTTGTGTTCCCTACAATTTGAAAGCTATTCTTTGTAGCGAGACAACCCCTTTAAGTTCCCTGCAGCTGCTCTTCCTGAACGCTCTGTTTCCATCCTTCACCCTGACTTTCAGAACTGGACATGGAATAGAAAACATTTTCTTACCTGTGATAGGAGAGATGTCTGTAAACCTGACAGATCTGCCCCACTAATTGAGCTGGAACGTGACAATGTTGGAGTAGTGGCAACAGTCTCAGGGGTGGGAAATCCATAGGATTTACGTTCCTTGAAAAATAACCAAAAAAGTAACTTGATTAGCTAGTTTTATGGATACACAACATATATAATGGTGATCAGCGCTGCAGCCATAAAACACTGAGGCCTCTGCATGAAGCTTGTATGATCTACTGATAAATAAGTAAAATTGCTCTTACACAACAAAGACTTACAGCAGAGCCCGGTGGGAATGAACATGATGAGGAGTATCAGTTACCTTCTCTTTGGCAGCCTCTTGGGCCAGCATGACCTTCTTCTTCTCCTGTTCCACTCTCATCTTCTCCATCTCTAACTGGCTGTTTAGCAGAGCCTGAAACAAAGTCCAGGTAAGGACAGAAGCAGACTCCAGTGTACAAGAGATGAACTAGAGAAAGTCGATCTACAATTTTACCTTTTCTCTTTTAGCTTCTTCAACCATTTTTTTGTATTCAATCTTTAGATTCTCCAGTTCCACTTGATTCCTGTATAATACAATAGGAATCACATCTCAGAAACATACACGGGAACATAAAGAAAGTGTTTTTACATAAAAAGGACGACAGGCGATATTAAATCTCTGAAAGTTTATAATCCAAGTCAACTGCACATGTCGGCATCCTAGGTAACTGTTCATGTATACTTCTAACAAAGGAAATTTTAGATGCCTTGAATGCGCACACAGTTTCTGTAATATGTGTACAATGTTCAAACCTATTTTTATTGCCAACATTTTAATTAAAAACCAAAACAACCACACACAACATAATTAAATGCAAATAAATAAAAACACAATAAAAATAGTAGACTATGTGCTGTTGCAAAACATATGGCGTGAGCACCATCTACTGGTAGACCTAGAAAAGGGCAACACAGACACTGTTTAAACACTGTTAAATAGCAGAACTACAGCTAAAGCTTGACCCTAAAGCCTCACCCTATGGGGAGAAAAGCTGCATAACCGTTGAAAGAATATGCACATGCTCAGAATTTTTGCAATTGCTTTAAGTTGTCAGCAATTTGTTTCTCCTTATAGGGAAACAATGAGGTTGCTCAGTAGTAGTGATAAGACTCAGACATTTCTTTGTCACCACGTGGTCCCGGACCTTCAAGTTTAGCAAGATGATCTAGTAATATTATAATTTTTTGGTCATTTTTTTTACCCAAAATAAAACAGAACAGGAAGTATTAAAATCTTTACATCTCTAAAACTAAATGACATGGATGGCTTGTGTGATCCATTCTGTAGATTGATTATTATCATAAACCTTTGGTAGAATTGTTGCCCTCAAATGTCAAAGACATTAGGCGGATAGATTAATATGGAAGCGGATATGCATCTTGTTACAGCGGACATGGAGTTATTACATACGAGTAGTAGACACTGATGAAATTAAAGCTGACCGTTTTTTTCTTGAGTCAAGTAATTTGGATTCTGAACTTTGTGAATTGATTTTACAGTTATTGGAGTATGTCCTTACGCATCCTTTGTTTGCGTTTAGGGACAACCTCTATGTCCAATGCCAAGGAACTGCTATGGGGGCAGCGTGTGCCCGTCCTATGCTAATCTTTTCCGACAATGGGAAAATTAGTATTTGGTACACTTGCGATGTGCAAGTTTTGCCACCTACAAAGAACGGAGAGGTCCGTAATTTTTATTTGATCACCCACCAACCAGCAAGAATTCTGGCTCTCACAAATGTTAGCGCAATTATTAGAAAACGGAGGAAACACAAGACGACTGTCGATCCTCCTCGGTCTGGGGCTCCATTTAAGATCTTGCCCTGTGGGGTAAAGGACGATTCTGAGAAAGATCAGGAATCAAACCAGAACTACAGATGAGGACCTGGTCAATGACCTGAATAGAGCTGGGACTACAGTCTCAAACATTACTTTTAGTAACACAGTACGCCTTCATGGATTGAAATCCTGCAAGGCACGCGAGGTCCCCCTGCTCACGCCAGCACATATTCAGGCCCGTTTGAAGTTCATCAATGACCAAAGGTCAAATGAGACCAAAATACATGGCTCAAACAAAATAAAGGGAACACTTAAACAACACAATGCAGCTCCAAGCCAGTCACACTGATGTGAAATTAACCTGTCCAGTTAAGAATCAACACTGGTTGTCAATCAATTTCTCCTGCTGTTGTGCAAATAGAGAGAGAACAGGTAGAAATGATAGGCAATTAGCAAGACAACCCCTATAAAAGAGTGGTTCTGCAGGTGGTGACCATTTCTCTGTCCTCATCCTTTTTAGCTGTTATTTTGGTCACTTCTGAATTTTGTCATTGCTTTCACCCCCAGCGGTAGCATGAGGCGGTGTCTACAACCCACAGAAGTTGCTGAGGTAGTGCAGCTCATCCAGGATGGCACATCAATGCGAGTTGTGGCAAGGTGGTTAGCTGTGTCTGTCAGCACAGTGCCCAGAGCAGGAGACATGCAAGTACACCTGGACACGTGGAGGGAGCCATAGGAGGGCAACAATCCAGCAGCAGGACCACTATCTCCTCCTGTGTCCAAGGAGGAACAGGAGGAGCAGTGCCAGAGCCCTGCAAAATGACCTCCAGCAAGCTACTGATATCCATGTGTCTGCTCAAACTGTCAGAAACAGACTTCATGAGGGTGGTATGAGAGCCGATGTCCACAAGCCGGTGTTGTGCTGACAGACCAAAACTGTGCAGGGCGAATGGCATTTGTCAGAGAACACCAATATTGTCTGGTTCCCACTGAGCACATGTGACAGACGTAACAGACTCTGGAGACACCGTGGAGAACGTTTTCCTGCCTGCAACATCCTCCAGCATGACCGGGTTGGCAGTGGGTAGGTAATGGTGTCGGAAGGCATTTCTTTGGAGGGCCACACAGCCCTCTATGTGCTAGCCAGGGGTACCCCGACTGCCATTAGGTACCGGGATCCTCAGACCCATTGTGAAACCATATGCAGATGCATTGGGCTCTGGGTTCCTTCTGATGCATGACAATGCTAGGTCTCATGAGGCTTAAGTTGGTCGTTAGTTCCTGCATGATGAAGACACTGATGCTATGGACTGGTCTGCCCATTCCCCAGACCTGAAACCAATCGAGTACATCTGGGACATCATGTCTTGTTCCATTCACCAACGCCACATTGCACCACACACTGTCCAGTCTGAGTTGAATGATGCTTTAATCCAGGTCTGGAAGGATATACTTCAGTAGAACATCTGCTGCCTCATCAGGAGCTTCCCAAACGTTGTAGGGAGGTCTTACAGGCACGTGGAGGCCACACACACTACTGAGCCTCATTTCCTTCTCTGGAGGCATTTCCACTGAAGTTGGAGCAGCCTGAAATTTTATTTTGAGTATCATTCCAAATCCAGACCTCCATGGGATATGAATTTTGATTTTCATTGTTCTCAATGCATTTCACTATGTAATTAATAAAGAATTCCAACTGGAATATTTAATTAATATGTGGTATTTTAGTGTTCCCTTTATTTTTTTGAGCAGTGTAGAACTTATTGATATCAACTCCAATCACTATGTTTGGAGGAAGAAGAAGGATGAGTACAACCCAAAGAACACTGTCCCAACCATGAAACATCATACTTTGGGGTGCTTTTCGGCAAAGGGGACAGGACGACTGCACCGTATTGAAGGGAGGATGGATGAGGCAATGTAATGTAAGATTTTGGCCAACAACCTCCTTTCCTCAGTAAAAGCTTTGAAGATTGGTCGTATCTGGGTCTGCTAGCATGACAATGGTCTGAAACACACAGCCAGGTCAACTAAGGATTGGCTCTGTAAGAAGTATGTCAAAGTCCTGGTGTGGCTTAGCCAGTCTCCAGACCTGAACCCAATCAAAAATCTTTGAAGGGAGTTGAAACTCAATGTAGTCCAGCGACAGCCCTGAAACCTGAAAGATCTAGAGAAGATCTATATGGAGGAGTGGGCTAAAATCCCTGCTGCAGTGTGTGCAAACTTGGTCAAGAACTATGGCAAATGCCTTATCTATTTAATTGCAAACAAAGGTTTCTGTACCAAATATTAAGTTGTTTTTCTATTGTATCAAGTACTTCTTTCACGCAATAAAATGCTAATTCATTATTTAAAAATCATACAATGTGGTTTTCTGGATTTTTTTTAGATTCTGTATTTCACAGTTGTCATGTACCCAGAATAAAAATAACAGACCTCTATTCATTGTAGGTGGGAAAACTTGCAAAATCGCCAGTGTATCAAATACTTATTTTCCCCACTGTAGGTTTCTGGGAGAGAGATATCTTTCATGGTGATGGGGACACGGCCGCCAACCAGGTCCAGTCATTGATAATGTGCTGTTTTTATGGCACGGGTCGATGACACGATTAATTGCATTCATGGAAGAACTCAACCAAAATTCAATGAATATAAAATTGATCTTTAAATGTGATACACAGTGTGAAATTTTTGGATTTGTTGATCCAAGTTGATGACTTTGGTGCCCTTTAAACAGATGTACACAGGAAGTATACGTCTGTGAATGCTTTTACATGCATCCTCGTTCCATAACCCTTCAACTATTAAAGCCATCCCTACAGGACAGTTTTGAAAATGAGGAGAATCTGTTCCTAAGAGAAGAAATTGGAGATTGAGTCTTTGGACCTAAAAAACTGATTTTCTGATGGAGGTACAATAATAGGAAAACAAAAATGGCATACTTGTGGGCCAAAAAATAAAATCCCTAGAACTCAATTATTATGAGTAAACAATGGGATATGGATCGAGCTAACAGTTCAATTCATATCCACATACAACTACCAATGGAATTCAATGAAAGCACTGGTCGGTTCGTAAAACCGATCCTGTGCTAATGAGGGAAATACCGGAAACTCCACTGATGACTGCTAGAAGATCTCGGAATTTGGTTAAGAGTCATATGCGATTGAAAATCGAAACCCGTTTAGTATTTGTGGTCCAATAAATAGATTTTTCCTGTGTGGAGATTGCATGGCTTGTGCCAATATGGTGAAAACTGATGTGTTTCATTCAGCAGATATGACTCGGGAATTTGACATCCTTCACTATATTTTGTGTAATTCAAAGGGAGTAGTGTATTATGTATGTCTTGTGCATGCTCTAAAATATATTTGGGCTTACAACTAGGGAGTTGAGAGTTCGTGTTTGAGAACATGTACGCGATATCGTGGCCGCAAAAGATTGTGCCGATATCTCCCAGCTGAAAACCTATCCGAGACATTTTGTTTTTTAAATATCACAACTGCTCTTTCAAAGTAAGGGGTACTGACCTTGTTCATCTGGGAATTAGAGGTGGAAATATAAAACGTACCCTTGAACAGGAGTGTAAATGGATCGTGTCCCTCGGTACGATGGCTCCGGAGGAATTGAAACTTCGCTTTCTCAGTATCTTATAGTCTCAGCATTGTTGCATTGTTTTAACTTTACCAATATTTTTTAAGTATTATTTTTAGTAATTTAATTTTTTCCTTTCGTTTTTATTCATTTAGATCAGCATTATTGATTTATGACTATTACTTCATAACGATAAGACAGAGAAACACGGATGCGATCCCAACTATATTAAAACCAAGTGTATTAAAGGGGTTTTGCCATGATCTAATGTCGACTTGGGATCCTCCAAAATGGGTATTTAATCACTTTTCTAAATATATGTCATTAAATAAAGTGAAGCCTGTAAGATCTACAGCCTTCCTTACATGGCCTTAGTTTCCTGACAGTTTACATTAGACACGACCAGGAGCTGCTCTGGCTGTGCTTGCCTTGTTTACACTTCTTATCTGATGGCAGGACACATGAACAAACTTTGAATGAACTGGGGAGAAAAGATCCTGTGTATTTTGTATAGAGAATCCATTAGTTGTGATGTAATTATCTGAGTAAACACGCAGACGCTCCCTGGCTCCCTGCTCAGCCCTCCTCCCCTTTGCATGTTTGTGAACAAATGAAAGAATGCTGCCTGCTCAGAGCTTATCTTTTCTCCTGTGCACAATACAATTATTCCCTGTGGATTAGCCAAAACAATGTTTACTCAACTACAGAGACTGAATATCAGGAGCTTGCATTGGAGGTGGTGCAAGGACATCACAGAGGAGGTACTTGTTTTTTTAAACACAGAAACACAACGCCCCTTTTTTTCAAGCCTCAAGAGAGGAGTATCAGCCTGTTAGGTAAGGAACTTACTTCTTGGCAAAACCCCCTTAAATTATTTTTTCAATATTTTTTAATGGATGATACACTTAATTTATATTTTATATTACTTTTAATTTATTTTTACGCTTTGAATCGATAAGCTGTTTTTTGTATTTTCATTCACGATTATGAATTGTAATGTGGCAATATACTTATGTATTTAATTATGGGATTATATTTTCACATAATATGCACTTTGTAGAATTACATATTTATAAATTGATTGCTGTGTATCATTAAACTCATTGCATGTACTTCTAGACAAATGTTGCACTTTATAATGCACTAATTTAATATTACTTATTTTTTAATTGGTTGTATTTAGCGAGTTATTAATATTTATTGTGGATCCTCCGTTTTTTTTTCCTATTAATCATGTACTTACTGTTCTACTCTGTAATAACATTGTTTACTTTGAATAGCCAGTAAGGTGATGTGTTCCACTGGTTCTTTGTTCATAGTGGGCGATGTGTATTCTGATTTCCTCCTTCAACAATATGTGGTTTTCACACGCGGCATGGGGTCATCGCGCTCCTCCTCACTTCGGCATCTATACGCACTTCGTTGCATGTCCGGAAGTAATGTTTCTCGGGCATGCGCGGTTGAACAAGACTGCTGGAAGTGGGGCAATGTGTGCTGGCCTTCCAAATGCAGCGTAAGCATAATTGTTATACTTTTTAAACGCTGTCCTTTGGGTTGGACACCATCCCCTGAAGAAGCTAGCAACATGAAACGCGTGTCGGGGTGCTGGTATATACCATATTTATGGCTATGTAATATATTTATTGTTTGTGTGGAACTAATCTACTTTGGCATCACTTATGTATGTGTAAATAATAGTCACTACCACCAAATATTGAAACATATTGCTATGTTTTTTGTGGATTATAACTGGTTTTCTATCCAGCTTTATTTGGATTTCCCCTTGTACCTCTTTATATTGTGCTTTTTAATTATTTCTGTTAAATAAACTTTTTTTTTTTTTACGGATACTTGCTTTTAAATCTTTTTTGTGTATATACAGTGGGGAAAAAAAGGATTTAGTCAGCCACCAATTGTGCAAGTTCTCCCACTTAAAAAGATGAGAGAGGCCTGTAATTGACATCATAGGTCGACCTCAACCATGAGAGGCAAAATGAGAAAACAAATCCAGAAAATCACATTGTCTGATTTGGAAACAATTTATTTGCAAATTATGGTGGAAAATAAGTATTTGGTCAATAACAATAGTTCATATCAATACTTTGTTATATATCCTTTGTTGGCAATTACAGAGGTCTTCACAAGGTTGGCACACACTGTTGCTGGTATGTTGGGCCATTCCTCCATGCATATCTCCTCTACAACAGTGATGTTTTGGGGCTGTCGCTGGGCAACACGGAGTTTCAACTCCCTCCAAAAGTTTTCTATGGGGTTGAGATCTGGAGACTGGCTAGGCCACTCCAGGACCTTGGAAGGAGGTTTGCACTCAAAATCTCACGATACATGGCCCCATTCATTCTTTCATGTACACGGATCCCCTTGGCAGAGAAACAGCCATAAAGCATGATGTTGCCACCTCCATGCTTCACAGTAGGTATGGTGTTCTTTGGATGCAATTCAGCATTCTCTCTCCTCCAAACACGACGAGTTGTCTTTCTACCAAACAGTTCTACTTTGGTTCCATCACTGCAGGATCTGAGTCCCTGGCAGCGTAGTGTGTAACTGATGGTAGCCTTAGTTACGTTGGTCCCAGCTCTCTGCAGATCATTCACTAGGTCCCCCCGTGTGGTTCTGGGATTTTTGCTCACCGTTCTTGTGATCATTTTGACCCCACGGGGTGAGATCTTGCATGGAGCCCCAGATCGAGGGAGATTATCAGTGGTCTTGTATGTCTTCCATTTTCTAATTATTGCTCCCACAGTTGATTTCTGTGACTGTTTGACGTTGTGGACAGATGTCTTTTATACTGATAAGTTCAAACAGGTGCCATTACTACAGGTAATGAGTGGAGGATAGAGGAGCCTCTTAAAGAAGAAGTTACAGGTCTGTGAGAGCCAGAAATCTTGCTCGTTTATGGTGGAAAATAAGTATTTGGTTACCTACAGTTTGCAAAATAAATTCTTTCCAAATCAGACAATGTGATTTTCTGGATTTGTTTTCTCATTTTGTCTCTCATAGTTGAGGTCTACCTATGATGTCAGTTACAGGCCTCTCTCATCTTTGTAAGTGGGAGAACTTGCACAATTGGTGGCTGACTAAATACTTTTTTTCCCCCACTGCAATTGATTAGCTTTGTAGGCAAAGGTGAGTACAGATTATTACTAATTGTATTACTGTTCCAATTTTGCTTCATTTCTGAGTTACATCAGTACAACTCCTGCTCATTTACACAAACTTCCCCAGGTTCTGACCACCTTTCTCCACTCCAGGAGCAGTGGCTGGGCTGGTGTCGTCACTCCTTGCTTTGTCTTCTCAGGAGGACGAAGGTGGTTCTCGGTCTACGATATTATCTTTCTCACTAAGAAAAACTTTAACCCTCTAGTAGGTGAACAGAGGGCTGCAGAATGACACTTTTCTTTCTATGTAGATACATAGGTATCAGTTGACTACACAGCTTCTTCTCATGACAAATATAGCTCTGCTAGCTCAGATTTATCCATCCAGCTTGTACAGTTTCATTTAATTTTCAAAACCCCTCCATGTCCCTCTAATAGTCACAGCTAAGACAAGGAGCTAGCAGAGCTGAAATGTCAGTCAATGCTGCAGAACAACCTTCAACTTGCACAAAAAGTGGGAGAATGAAAGCAGCTCTGAATAGGAGGTTTCTGTGAAAACAACCACTTGGAAGAACCCCTTTAACGAGATTGGTGGTTTCAACTCTAGCAGACTTGCCATAAAGAACATGGTTGCAAATATATTTGACTAGTTTCTTATGGTCCCTACACGAATGTGGGCCACCCCAAGCCTGGGGGGTTTTAAACAACCAATTTATAGCATAAATATTTTAAAAAGTACCTCTTTTTCTTCCCCATCTTTGACAGCCTGGACTTCTCTACCTCAAGCTGAGCTTGGAATCGGTCTTCTTTTTGGCGAAGGCTTTTTTGGGACCACCAGGCTGAATTTGAGTTTTTACAGACAAAAGCCCTCCTTTGGGGCTTCTCTTTTTTTTTTGCAGACTCCATGCTGTGATTCACTATCAAAAAAACGAAAGAAGAAAAAGAAGAAAAAGGGGTTAAATATAAGGGCCAAGCAACATTAAAAACAATAGGAAGCTTATCCTGTGCAAGGCTTGGTAATCATGTTCTGAAGCAACAGATGTAGAGAGAACACTGTGATAGTGACCCAGGTAAATAAGGGTATGTTCACATGGCTTATTTTAAAAACGAAGGGCGGAGTTTTTTGCCACTACTGCATTTAAATACGCCGAACAGCACGCAATACGGGAATCCATTGCTCTCAAAACTACGGTTACGCCTCGTCCCCCCCCCGCATACAAGTGACAATTGTACGGCAGGAAAACGAAAAATTCAATTATTTGGCTGATAACGTGCCCCGAGTAATGCATGTCAAAGGGGCCAGCCCCCGCCCAACCCCCCCCTGCTTTTGGAAAACCCTATCGCGTGATCCCCAAAAAACCCGGGGATTGGGCGTACTGTACCGGGCCCCCCAATTACCCTTGTGAACGTACCCTAAAAAGTAACAAATAATAATGCTTGAAGTTGTATACACTGTTCTCACTGCTGAACGTTAGAAGACTGAAACTTTCCCAGGGACATAAATCAGAACGATCTAGGGTATTTGCAAATAAAGTGGGTGCTGAGTGTCCCTATTCCCTTGGGGTCCAAGTTCAAAGTCTAAAAAAAAAATTTTTTTCCAATTTAATTTTCTGAGGGAAAAACCCCCTCCTCCCAAAAACATTTAGAAATTTGACGTGTTCTTACTGAGTCGATCAGAAAGATTCTTCTCCAACTTCTCCCAGGATGCAGTTTGGGCCGCTAAGGTTGCTTGGAGGTTCTCAATCTGGCGCAGCAAGGGTCGAGTAGCTGAAGTGACACTTTGACTTAGTTCTTGATTTCGCGCTTCACCTTCCTGGAGTCTCTGCAATTACAGAAAGTGACTAAAGCTATTGATGTTAAATAATGGAAACTTATCTCTGTTGTATGTGCCTATAAATTATTATCTTTATTACTAAAACATATGCAACACAAAGTCATTGCACTGCACACAAGCACTATAAAGCTACATTATTGTACCTATAGGTTATCAATGTGTGCATCAAATATGGTGCTGCAAAAAAAGGTAAGAGAATTGCTTAGTCTCATAATTGCTCCCATAAACAGAGGTGTTTTCCCATGTAGCTGTTTTTTTACAGAACCTGATGTTAACCCCTGCTTCAGGCTCCTACTAACCTTAGAGGCTGTGGGTGGTTTTACAGCAGTGGGCCAAAATGTCAGTTTGCACCCTATTCCCCACGTGCCGGTTTTAAAACTGGGAAAGGGGTTTTGAACAGTAAATAACAATGTCCCAGTAAGATGTCTGACTATAAATGTGAGCTAGTAGAGTTGCATTTGTCGTGAAAGAGGAGCAAAATGATCCTGCTACATTTACCCTTATCTTTGTATTTAAATACACAGATAACAGTGTTACTCTGCAGCACAAGGGACGAGTCCCCGTTTACAACTCAAGGCCATGGGTTTACAAAGCTTTTTTGCGGGGTGTAATTACCCCCGCAATTTTCTATGTGGCTGGGGTGGGGGGAGCGGGGGGGCCGGGATCTCCACCCCCCCATAGAGAATCACTGCTAGCGGGGCGAACCCCGCTAAAAATGACAGTGAATTATCTCCCCCCCCCGGGGTATTCGCCGAGCAGGGGGAGGAGAACTAATCCATAGTTCTCTATGAGAACTGTGAAAAACCCTAATGAATGGCCCTTTTCAGGCCGTAATTTTTCGCCTTCGGCACCTAATTACGGCCGAAATACGGCCCATTTTTAAACCGTTTGGGAAAATGCCTAAAGGGTTAAAATTTTTTCCCCAGTAAGCTTTTGTCCTGTTTAAACCCCGCAGGGAGTGAGGTCACCAGCAGCCACTCTAGATAAGAAGGTGGGCATAACATAGGAAGCCCTGTAAACAAACAGGGGAAACAAACGCTTAAAAACCTTGAAATGCAATGTACTTATAATATCTTTCAGGTGAAAAATCAAAGGGGTATAGCCACCCCCAGGACTGACCTAGGGAAACCCAAAACCTTGGGGCTCCCCTAAAAGGACAAATCCCATTATAAAAAGGGTGGTTTTTGTTGTGGCCAGTAATCCACCATCAAGTGTCTGAACGGGGGCTTTTTCCCCTCAGATCCCATTTTTGGTTTTTCAAAAGGGATAAGGTCTCTACCCCCCTGCCTTATTTTTCTCTGTTCCCCCTTTAATAAGGACATATGCCCCCTCACCATGAACGGCCCCCTCTGCAGTGTTTGGATGTTGTCAAGGCCCTCCGGATCTACCTCACTGCCACTGAATCCTTCAGGTGTTCCAATTCCCTTTTTGTTGTCCCAGAAGGCCCGTGTAGAGGTCTGGCGGCCTCTAAGGCCACCATTGCCAGTCCAGATGTGAAGCTCTTTCATTCAGAGTCACCACTCATTCCACTCGAGCGGTCAGCGCATCCTGTGCAGTGCGGCATCATGCTTTTCCCTTTTCAATCTCAAGGCTTGACCCGGGCTTTTTTGTATATACTTTTACTAATTTCACCAAATCCATACCTTTGCCTCGACTGCTGCAAGGTACTTCAGGCAGCGGTGTGCTAACTGATTCACACTGCTGTCAATTTTTTCTTTCCAATTTTTACACATTCTCTGGGACTGCTTTTTGACATCCCAAGGTGCTTTGTCCCCTAATGATATTGATGAGAAATTCGGATTTTTTGCTTATTTAAAATCCTTTTTTTTCGCTACATTTTGGGACACAAATCCCTCCCTCTTTTCATCTTGTTTTATTCTGATTTTTTTTAAAACCTATCCCTAAATGGGCAGGTTTTTTAAAAATTTTAAATATAAAAGCTTTTGCCCAAATAGAAGCTGGCATCACAGGGGGGACCCCACCTCCCGGGGGACCCAAGCTTTTTTTTCAACCTAGTTTAGCCTTCTAGGGCAGGGGCCCAACCCCTTTCCTGTTCCCCCCAATAAAGCAAGGAAAAAGGATTTTACACGGGCAAAAAAACAATTTATTTACATTTACCTACATGTTTAAAGCTAATCAATGAGATAGGAATACCTCTTTAATGAAGATCCAATTTATAGATCACAGTCTCCTATGAAAACTGTATTTTGTTTGTTCACACAGGCAATAGGGGGAAAAAGCGGAGCAATCTTAATTCCTCACCAAACCAAAAAAAAAAACAAACGTGGGCTGAGAGTGAATGCAGGAGTTTATCATTTCACAATAGCGAGAAGGCTAAAGGTTTTTGCAGTTAAGAATTTTTTGAATTAAAAAAAAGGGTTGAAATCGGAGCAACACTTTAAAAATATACTTCAAGGGATTATCAACGTTACCTGTTGCAACTCTGCAATCTCATGCCGCAAATCATCCTCCGTCCTTGCAGCCTGCTGCTCTGCCCTCTGTAGTGCCAACCTCAGATCTGCCACCTGTAAAATTAGCAAAAGATGATTTACAGTTCTTGCACTGTTCTGGTCAGGATCAGAGTGTATGGAAGTATAGACAGTAGTTTTCTGCCAACAATTAGTTAATGGGTTTGTTTTATCATCCCATAACACTGCATAGTACCTAATAAAGGTTGTCGCTCCAAAGCGACCAGGATCCGCCCCTCTTGACTTACAGGTTCTCGTCCCGGCACAAAGAAGGCAGCGCTTATAACTATAGTGGACACAACCTCTCCTATATTGGGGGGGAGAACCAGAATCTCAAAAAGGGATGATCACTAGGAGCTCTGGAGCCCACTAAAGCCTCAGTGGCATGTCATTTTTTTTTCCTTAACCCCTCTAATCCCCTCCCACCACATTGATTTTTGTTCATTTTTTTAAATTCGCTTTACAGCGCCACTTTAAGAAGTCTGAATGGGGGCTTGTTTTTCTTCAGGCTGAAGTTTATGTTTTATTGTCATTTTGGGAAGCAATTTTATTTCAATTTGTGATCCCCCAAAAAAAGAAAAAAATTCCGGGGCTGGGTATTTTATTTCAACAGTGTTCGCCATATGGGACAAATGACGTTATATTTTAATAGATTAGACTTTAATGGACCCAACAATATCAATTATGTTTTTATCTATTTGAAATATGGCAGAGTGTAATAAATACTGGCAGTCATGGATGCTTTCATTAGGCCCTAGGCTGCCATGACAACTGGTCAGCAGATCGGGAGCTGCAACGGACCATAGAATGGTTTTTAATCAATAAGATGTCATGCTTACGTTTACCGCGGCTTCTAAGGCTATGTTCACACGGCTTATTTTGGGGCGTATTTGAGGACGTAATTACGTCCGCAAATACGTCCTGAAATAGGTTTCAAATAATGAACAATTAGATTAGCATTGATTCCAACATAAAATACACGAGGCGTATTTCCGCGACGTGTTTTCGCCACGTAAATACGAACGTAAAATTTAGTCCCTTGTCACTTATTGAGGCGTATTTCGCGACTTAAATCCCCATAGTAATGAATGGGGAATGTATTTACGACGCGAAATACGTGCTACACTTTGTGACAGATATTTGAAATGTATTTCGGCACGTATTTGCGGAAGTAATTACGTCCGCAAATGCGCCCCGAAATAAGCCGTGTGAACATAGCCTAACGGTTTAAATGCCTAGGATGGGACTTATCTCCTATCCCAGCTGCTGGCGGCAGGTATCAGCTATAATTGCTGGCACCCACTTGATATGGAGCGAGTGAGCCCTCTCCATAGACCAGGGGTGTCAAACTGCAGCCCTCCAGCTGTTGGGAAACTTCAACTCCCATCATGCATTTGTATAATCTATAACAGTGGGCATGATGGGAGTTGTAGTTGGAGGGCCGCAGTTTGACACCTGTGCCATAGACCCTTGCTGACATTATGACATAAGTGTACATCGCATGTCAGTAAAGGGTTAGTGCTCTTGTCTCTGTTTGTCCTGCTGTCTTTTTCACTATTGGTCAGATAAGTCAGCTTTGCAAAAAAATCAGGGCAAATATACATCAAGTGATTTCGAACTTCAGTGATTGCACCTGCTGGGGGCCACACAGAAAGGCACTATGCATGTGGCCCCAAGGCTGCAGGGTACTAAACCAAAATTATACATCAAGTACTTGATATTTTACAATGATAAGACAACACAATACACAGTTTAGAACATACTTCTATCCAACAGGAGTACACAATGCTTACAACACCAGCTGCTGCTTTGTCGTATATATCACCATCCTAAAATGTTTATGACCTCTTTGTTGAATATCTCTAGAACTGCTGTAATATAAACCTTGACTAATTTACTAAAGTAACCAGTGCCCCATGAGGTGACAATCTCTCCTTTTCTAAAGTTCTCAGACCCTCCTCACAATGATGTAAGAGCAAAAAAAAAATGGAGCACCCAGGAGTCGGAGCAGCGAGGGAGCGAGGTAAGTACTTGGATTTTTATTTTTTTTTTTAAATCTGCCTATAACCTGCCTATAACCGGCCGATGGGGGATATTTACCTGCCTATAACCTGCCTATGGGGGATATTTATCTGCCTATAACCTGCCTATGGGGACATATACCTGCCTATAACCTGCCAATGGGGGCATATACGTGCCTTTAACCTGCCTATGGGGGCATATACGTGCCTTTAACCTGCCTATAGGGACATATACCTGCCTATAACCTGCCTATAGGGACATATGCCTGCCTATAACCTGCCTATAGAGACATATGCCTGTCTATAACCTGCCTACGGGTGACATATACCTGCCTATACATACCTATGGGGAACATTGAACTGCCTATACCTGCCTATGTAATTTTATTTGTATCCATTTTTATTTTTTAAATTTACTAGTAGCCGCTGCATTTTCCACTCTAGGCTTATACTCGAGTCAGTAAGTTTTCCCAGTTTTTTATGGCAAAAGTAGGTGCCTCGGCTTATATTCGGGTCGGCTTATACTCGAGTATATATGGTATGTTAAAACTGTCTAAATAGGTTTTGCATCATTACATGCACAGACTGCAGAAATTATCCCATTCAGACATATGGAACCGATTTAGTGTTACAAATCTGCTGCATGTTAATATAAAGGAAAGACATGAGAAAATGTAACTTTTAAAGGAGTTGTCTCATTACAAGCTTTCAGCCCACTCCAATGTTTTTAGCAGCAAAGGATTTTTGAATTCAGGGGCATGCTTCTTGTCTGCCTCTTCTCCTGCCTCTTCCCCCCTTCTCTCAGCACACAGACAGCTCTCCTCTGTAACTTCTATACAGCAGGTGGGGAGGGGGGGGGGGAGGAGGGGGTTTGCTGCCAGTTAACCCTGTGTGTGCCTGCCTAGGTCTGCTGCAGGCTCCTGGATCAGCTGTATTGTCAGCTCCACGGAGACAGCAGAGAGAGGGCTGATCTATGAGTGTGGAGAGGTCTGTGAAGCTGTGATTGCTAATAGCAGAGCAGAGGGGATGCAAGTGTTCCTATACCCCCTGCTTAGCATACAAATCTCCACATCTCCAGCAACAAACAGACACAGGGCAGCTGTGAAGTGAGTTACTATACTCAGGATGTGTCACTAGTACAGCAGAGCATGAAGCGTTCACAGGCCCCCTGATCTGTTCTATTAGTATAGTCAGAGCGCCACAGACACATCATGATTATAGTAACACACAGGGTCACTGCTGTCACATCTATTGATCAGCTTCACCTCTGCTCTCCTCAATCTGTGTAGAGAGCAGGAGGAAGCAGGCACACACAGACAGAAGCCAGAGCCCTCCCCCTCCCTTCCCTACAGAAGCATTCTGTGTGGGAGGGGCTCTGTGCTCTGACCTGTATTCTGAAAGTGATGAGTCTCAGACCTGACACCAGTGAGAAAAAAGTCAAAGGTCAGCTGCTAAGAGATTTGAGAGCTGATGTATACTACTAACAGGGATACTCAAAATCGTAGGACTTTTGTAATGAACATTATTGCAAAAGCGCTTTTTTTTTTTAAAGATTTTTATTAAACCCCAATCTTGTGCGAGAAAAAACCCCCTTTAAGTTTTTAGGCTCTCTAAAATAACTATTCACTGATGTCTTGTTATATTTCTACACTGATCAACATTGAGCACTTTAAAATTACTTTTTTTGAAAGGTACGGCTGATTTTAAAACGTTTTTAAAAACTTGCCTGAATGGCCAAAGCCTCCTGCTGCTTTTGAGATTCTTCCTTTGCTTTCTCCAGTGCAAAACACAGCTCTTCTTTTGCTTTGATTTCACAGCTTAGCGCTGCCTCCTGGGCTTCACTGGCTTTTGTGGCATTAGCTTTGTGTAGTTCTGCAAGTTCTCTGAAATAGACAACATAAATCAATAAGGTGATGCATAGCATTGATATTGAACAGTATTACTCAAATAATAGCTCCCTCCCCGTGTGCAGGTAATAACTGTAAAGGCTATGGACACCTTTACAATTTTTTTTATTGCATCATGTGAATGATGTGGAATAAGTCAATTCTGCAATTGGTTTTGATAATTTTTCTTTTCTGTTTTTCTAGGAGGAGTGCATGTATAATACTGCAAACCACTCAACTGAGTTCAGTCTCAAATCCGGAAAGTCACACCCTATTAGCTCAGGCTTCTACAGGAAAGGAATGTGCGCATGCTTTATGACCTGTGCAGTGGTCAGTGTGCAGGTAAGGGGAGGAGGGGAGTTGAGAATTTTGAATATCGTGAATAATGGATCCTGTGTATCTATACATTTAGGTTACTGGTCACTGTAATCCTGCTTGTGATGATGGAAGTGTCAGCCATTACAAAAGGTGATGCTCGCCTCCTCCCTGCACAGGGACTTCTTCCAAGACCACAGATCAGGCCTATAAAACACTCTCATAGAATTCAACGAGTCAGCTCCTGCCCAGAAGATCCTATGTCCATGTAGCTGCTGTAAAGCATATTTCTGAATGCTGTTACAAGCAGCTAAGGCAAGATGATTGCCCCACAACCATATACAAAAAAAAAAACTGAAAAAAAATTTACAAATCAGGAAAAAAGCAGCAAAAAAGAAAAGAACATTTATCAGTAACTCGTTTTAATTTTCTGATCACAGCTTTCCATTAAGGCTGTCAGATATAAATATAGCTCCCATCTCCAATCGCTTCCCCTCACCTGTAGGCGTTGTCCATTGCTGCCTGAAGACTGCGGTTCTTTTCTTGGAATTCATCTAGTTCTGTCTGAAGCCTTCCCACATCCTTCTCTTGTCTTTCCACCACACTATTAAGTTTTCGGATGTTGTCCCGATGCTGCTTTTCAACCTCTTCCTTGCCGTCTAAAGTCTGCACAAAAATAGAAGAGAAGCTTAACAAATAATACATGGTTGCCACAATTAACATTAGTTAATGCAATGTAATATTAGAAGAAACACAGATGCCAAAATGGCCTGTGCTATGCATGCTTAATAAAATCTGCAGCTCAGAAAATAGACAACACTAATTACATTTTATAGATACTTTTGTAGCTATAGATTGTGTATTTTATTATAGATGACTAATTAACACTAATACCTATGATGTGAATGTAATATAGTTATAACATTTTATATCTACATCTGCAACAGATCATGTATTGCATGATTGTATTAAAGGGATGTTCCAAAGAAGCTAAGTGTACTGCACAGGTCTGCGCTCAGCTAAATGCGGGACGACCATACCTGTGGCCATCCTCTCCATTAACTTTTATTGGAGCTCCCAAATATAGCCACGTAATTGTGCTCAGCTATACTTGGGAGCTCCCATAAAAGTGAATGGAGAGGATGGCCACAAGTGCCGCCCTCATGCTCATGCACAGGTCGGCTTGCAGCTAGCCGAGAGCCGACCTGTTTAATATATTTTGCTTCATAAAAACATCCCATTAATGTTGATTTTTTTAATTTAATTGGTCATTGGATTTTTTTATTTTTATTTCTGGTTCATGCAAACTAGGCAAACTTTTTTTTATCTTGATATGGTGTCGTCTGTATGTAAAATTTAGTACTGCTTTGTATAAAACATTGAATCCCCGAAATGGGTAATATATAGTTGTTCCAATAAATCTTTTGTTATTCTCGAGCTCGGTCCATGAATAAGCACATTCTATTGCTGTACACATTGGATCGCAAATGACTTGAGGAAGCAGCAGATATTGATCTATGCGTTTGAGATTGTTGTGACTGACAATCTGAAAAGGTGAGCGGTAACCCTCACATTTTTTATATTACATTGGTACTTCTGCCCTATGAAGCACTCCTGTCTCTTAATTCAAATGAAATTGTAGATAGTAAATTACAAAAATCTCCAACCCGCAGTGAAGGGTTTGGCCAAATTATCAAACATAATTCCCTTTGTCCTGGAAAACTTTGGAGATCCCTTGGAGATAATTTAGTGACAAGTCTGATATAAGAGGAAGAGGCAGATTTGGGTAACTTAAGGGGGTTTTGCCATGAGCACTTTTCAGCACTGCAGGTTGGCTTGTAATTCGTTGCTAGCCTACTAACTCAAGAAAACGGAGAGGGTGGTGCTTGCAGCCGTCTTCCCCATTTACTTCTATGGGAGTTCCAAATATAGCCGAGTGTGTGTGCCCCGCTTTAGTCAGAACTTCATTAGGAATGAATGAAGAGGATGGTATCACGTGCCGCCCTCTCCATTCTCCAAGATGGTCAGTTCATGACTCGCTACGAGCCAACCTGCAGCGCTTAAAAGCACTTCTGGTAAGACCCCTTTAACTACATCTACTACAGCTACTATAAAAGTTATCACCCACCTGTTTTAACAACTGCAATTCTTCCTCCAGCTCCCGGATCTTCTTGGTCTGTTTATTAATCGTGTTCTCATGTTCCTTTTCTTTGGATCGCAGCTTCTTGATGATATTGGAGTTGTGAAGTTGTTGCTTGGAAAGTTTCTCTCCTGTAAGAACAGAATATGCAGCCATTAACATGGAGTCAGACAGGATCAAATATCAGATTTGTTTTGCTGACACAGGATGAATGACCAGGGCTCAACACTAACCAGCCTGTTACGTCTGCAGAAGTAGTGGGATTTGTGGGGCACAAAAGATGACTTAGCCCTGAATATAAAAGGAGATTTGTAAGCAGGCAGAGCAATATTAAATACTTCAAAGCATTTGTGCAACATTTCCGGTAATACGGTGAACAACATAAATCATGTACTGTATATAAAGCAGTAGGTTCTCTGGCTCAAAACCAGAGTTGCAAGTAAAGCTCTATTCACACTGTCCTCCGAAGACATCAGTTGGAGCATTCACGGACATATACATCTGACAAATGCCTCAGAATAACAAAAGTCATACATAGGCTCCAACATTAAAAAACCTGAACTGTGTGGTATACATTTTCCACAACAACGCTCCGTATTGAATAGTGCAGTTTTTTTGTGCTATTCCATGTAATAAAAGAAATGGAAACCCAAATTTATACAACCAAATAGTGTCCTTTTGGCTGTCTTGAAGAAACTATGCAAAAGAGAAGACCAGCGGCCGTTGTGGGGGCCGCTCTCAGCCACGTTACCTTCAATCTGGGCAGACACTCGTCCTTTACAATGTAGTTAATAGAAAACATCCTTTAATTTCTGACATTGTCGTCATATAAAGGATCTTTTGTCTTAAGGTTGAATGTAAGGTTAATAAAACTGATATCACCTGCGGAACTAGCTGAGCGAACTCCCAGCGGAGGGAACTTAAAGGGGTTGTCTCACTACCTTGATTCCTCTTACCTCAGTCCTTTTTTCTTGGCTTCACTTTGAATTCAGGGGTGTGTTTACTGGCTTCCACTAGGCTGCAGTAGAAGCCAGGTCTGTAGCTATAGCAACCAGTGCTGGTAGCCTATCAGAAGAAATCAAACAGGTCTGTAGCGATAGCGACCTGATGCAGCCCGTACAAGAGGGGAAATCTCAGAATAGGTAGGACACTGTTAATGGACACATATTGCAAAGTGACTTGTTTTTGCAAGATCTTTAACATAAAAAGAAATCCTTGTAGTGAGACAACCCCTTTAACAACCCACATACAACGAAAGGCTAATTTCCTCTCAAGGAATTAGTCACCTATTGAGGCTGTACTCATCGTAGATTCTTAATTTCCCATGGACAAACATGGTCTTATCCTGACATTATCACCCTATATTGTGTTCTGCTTTCATTTTTAGAGCTGCATTGTGGATCTTCTTTTGGCCTCATGTACTGGAGGTCTATGGACATGTTTACTGTATATACAGGGAGCTTTCCCAGATTATACAGTAAATGGACACTACTAATACAATGTGAAAATAGCCAATGGTGAGATCAATGACCCAATCAGAGAGCGGGATCTGCCATTTTCCATAAAGTGGACGCTTTTTAAATTTGAACCAATTACAGTAAATCACACATCGAAATCCATGGCCATTACTCCAGATATCAGATGCAATATCCCTTTGATCCACTCACCTTCCTCCATGAGTCCGTGAATTTGCTCATCCTTTTCTCTCATTATCTTGGCTGTTTCACTGGACTTCAGTCTGGTAGCAAGTTCCTCTTTCATGGCTTTGATCTCCTAAAAATGGAAAAAGTTATAGAGCCTGTGTCTAAACAGGGAGGTGGCTCATTCCAATGCAGTGTGATGGCTTGAAGAGGTTGGACCGCAGTCAACGAAAAAGTGAAAGGTGGCGCTCAAGACTTGAATGCTTCAATGGAGCTGGTTACTTCGCTTATGTCACCCTTGCTGAGCTAGTGACATGAGGTTTCCAGCAGTGTGTCCCTTATTATGTCAAATACAGGAGTTTCAGAGCATTTACTACTCAAATCTGGCAGCTTGCTCTGCCAGAGATGAGAACAAACAGTTCATAAGTGGGCATTACCCCCACCCGCCACTTAAAGGGGTTGTCTCGCTACAATGAATGGGTTTTAATTAAAAGATCTTTAAAAAACAAGCAGCTTTGCAATATATGTTCATTACAAATGTCCTACTGATCTTGAGTTAGCCCTGTTAGTAGTAGTGCATCAGCTCCCCAAATCTCTATAGCAGCTGACCTGTTGATCTTTATCTCACTGGCTGTCAGGTCTGTATGACTCATCACCTTCAGAATACAGGTCAGAGCAGAGAGCCCCTCCAGCACAGTATGCTTCTGTAGGGAAGGGAGGGGGAGGGCTCTGGCTTCTGTGTCTGTGCTGCCTGAATTAACCCTGTGTGTGCCTGCTCCCTCCTGCTCTCTACACAGATTGAGGAGAGCAGAGGTGAAGCTGATCAATAGATGTGACAGCAGTGACCCTGTGTGTTACTATAATCATGAGGTGTCTGTGGAGCTGTGACTATACTAATAGAACATATCTGGGGGCATGTGAACGCTTCATCTCTCTCCATGCTCTGCTGTATTAGTGACACAACCTGAGTATAGTAACACACTTCACAGCTGCCCTGTGTCTGTTCTGACAGGGTCTGTTTGTTGCTGGAGATGTGGAGATTTGTATGCTAAACAGGGGGTATAGGAACACTAACATCCCCCCTGCTCTGCTATTAGCAATCACAGCTGCACAGACCTCTCCACACTCATAGATCAGCCCTCTCCTGTCTCCGTGGAGCAGACAATACAGCTGATCTAGCAGCAAGAGCCTGCAGCAGACCTAGGCAGGCACACACAGGGTTAACTCTGGCAGCAAACCCCCTCTCCCTCCCCCTGCTGTATAGAAGTTACAGGAGGAGAGCTTTCTGTGTGCTGAGGGGAGGGGGGAAGAGGGAGGAGAAGAGGCAGACAAGAAGCACGCCCCTCAATTCAAAAATGCTTTGCTGCCAGAAGCATTGAAGTGGGCTGAAAGCTTGTAATGAGACAACTCCTTTAATGACTGAATGACATGAATTCTGCCTATTCACAGTAGGAGGTAGAATCAGGGATGGGTGGAGAGATCATGGAGTGATCAGTTCGTGGATTTGAGTAGTAAATGCTCTGAAACTGCTGCATCTTACAAAATAAGGGACACAGCGCTGGAGACAGCATGTCTGTCACTAACTTGTGCTGTCCTCAGCAAGGGGGGCATAACCTGTGCTCTGTGATATATAGAGTTAAAGGGGTTTTGTCATGATCCAATGTTAATGTGAGATCCTCCAAAATGAGTATTTAATCACTTTTCTAAATATATGTGACTAAAAAAAAATGTAGCCCGTCACAGCTGCAGCCTCACATACTTTTCATGTGTTTACATTATCTCTGGCCAGATCCTGGCTGGCAGCTCTTGCCTTGTTTGCACTTCTTATCTGCTGGCAGGGCACAGGAGAAAGGAGGGGGAGAGCAGAGCAGTGCTGCTGGGCATATGCTCTATCTCCGCTTCTCTCAGTCACACGCCCGCCACCACTCACTCTCCTCACATTACAATGGCTCTCTGAGGGTCCTACACAGCCTTTCACTTTGTGTAGAAGCCAGGGAATCGCTGTAATGTAATTATATAAGTAAACATGCAGTCAGCTCCCTGCTTGATCCATCTTATGTTTTCTTCTGCCCTCCCCCCTGCAGTAGTCAGTGAAGGCTGCCTGCTTGGATCTGCTCTTTTCTCCCGAGTAGATAAGAGGGAGAAAACAAACCTATATATCTTGTGCACAATACAAAGTTCTTCTCTGTGGTTTAGCCAAACACCACGTTTGCTCAGCTAGACCTCAGAGGTTCCCACACAAACAAAGGCTGACTGCATACTGAGTATCAGCCTCAGAAGCGTGCATGAGGTTATGACATCACGGAGGAGGCACTTGTTTTTTAAAACACAGGAACACAACGCCCCTTTTTTCAAGACTGAAGAGGATAGTGGCAGGTCTGTTGGCTAAGGAAATCATTTCTTGGCAAAACCCCTTTAAATTTAATTTTATAGACTTATAATTTGAAACAGGCTCTATTCAGCAAAAAGTACATAAAATACTAGAAGAAAAAGTGAAAGTGCTGCCAACAGCCTACACACACAGTCAAACTCTCTCCGTTCTGTACACACCCCCAATACAGGAAAATATGTCAATCACTGTATGGGAGCAGAATGTTCACTGTTTCTTAAGGAGTTCCATCAGGATTTTCTCTGTTTTTTACTCAGAAATTCTGCTCCACATCGTATAAACCTATATATCAGTGTTTCTCTCCTCTATCATATAACCCTATATCTCACAGAGCTCAGCTTCTCTCCCTCTATCATATAACCCTATATATCACAGAGCTCAGCTTCTCTCCCTCTATCATATAACCATTATTATCACAAAAGCTCAGCTTCTCTCCCTCTATCATATAACCCTATATATCACAGAGCTCAGCTTCTCTCTCTATCATATAACCTTATATATCACAGAGCTCAGCTTTTTCTCCCCTATCATATAACCCTATATATCACAAGTTCCCCTTCTCTCCCTCATCATATAACCCTATATTTTCACAGAGCTCAACTTCTCTCCCCCTATCATATAACCCTATATATCACAGAGCTCACTTCTCTCCCTCTATCATATAACCCTATATATCACAGAGTTCAGCTTCTCTCCCTCTATCATAAAACCCCTATATATCACAGAGCTCAGCTTCTCTCCCTATCATAAAACCCCTTTAATATCACAGACCAGCTTCTCCCTCTATCATATAACCTTATATATACAAAGCCCGTTTCTCTCCCGCCCCCACCTGCTCTCATTTAGAGTTGCTTAAAAATGTACTGTACTTTATTTGCTCCGATAAAAAAGAAAAATTTCAAAAAATCAAACTTTTTGACTGATGGTGGTATATACAGGAGTCCAATGAAAGTGAAGCCTGCAAAGATATTGAGCTTGGAAAGGGTACAAAGGGGCAACAAAACAATAAAAGGCTGGTGACTCAATCCCCAGAAAGTTTAGCAAGATTGGTTATTCAGTTTAGAGAAAAGAGGGTTTGGGGGGGACAAAAAAAATTTGTTAAATAAATTAACCTCTTTCACAGGGCTTTTTGGGCGGGGATTGGACCCATTTTGCGCTGCAGTACGGCCCCAATCCTCTCAGTCTTTAGGGTAATCCACATTTTCCATAAAGAACTAGGGATTCCGTCTCTTCCCCTGTCGGCGAACCCCGGGGGGGGAGAAATTGACATGCACATTATTTACGGGGGGTACGCGCCGAAATAATGAATCTAGCAGGCTGCCGCTAAAACGGGCGAAACCGTCCCGCAATTACGCCGGCAATAAGCCGTGTGAACCAGGCCTAAAGGTAAATAAAAGAAAATCTCCCCAAGACTATTCATACCGGTTTTGATCTAGAACAAGGGATTCTACCCCAAAGGAAAAAAATTTTCTATATAAACATAAAAGGGGATTTTTTACTGTTAGAGGGGTGAGCTGTAGCTCCCCTGCCGAGAACTTGCATGGTGAATTCACTAACAGATTTAAAAGGATGTGAATGAACTTCTAAAATGCAATAGTATAACAAGTTATAGGACCGGGATTCGGAGAGGGGTCGTTGATCGGGTTTATTCTTTTCCCAATTTGGATGGGGGGAATTTTTTCCTTAAAATGAGGAAAATTTGGGCCCTTAAACCTATGTTTTGGGGGGGTTTTTTTTCCTTTCGGAAAACACAAACCACTGCTCTTGGACGTTTTTTTTTTTGGTTCTTACAAAAACGTTAGCTTCCAATAAGTAAACGCTTTTTAAAAAATGCGGTGGTGGCATTAAATTTGCACAACCATTTAAAAAACTAAAAAAAAGAAAATAAACAACACACAGAAAAAAACATTTATAAAAAAAAAAATGACAGCTCAAACCACAACACTTAGGTTATGTGCACACTGTGTACCCGAAGTGTGGTACGTGTTTGGATTGCAAAAAGTACCCTATAGTTTTAAATAGGGTTTGTGATGCATAAAAATGATCAAGAATTGGCATGACAATTCTTTGATCATATCTGTTAAACGCATCACAAAAACATATGTAAAACACGCATCATCTGAACGCCGATGCGTGTTTTACATTGAAACTCATGTAATCACACAGGAATATTGTTAGATACGTGTTTGGCTCCGAAAAATATACCCAAACATGTATCTAAAAAACACAGTGTGAACATCCCCTTAGCCCTGCTCTCTATGACCCTAAAACTTTACAGGCAAACTTCTGTGACAGGAGGAGAGACACGACTCTAAAACTTATTTTAGCACCACATTTGCTAAAAAAAATAAAAAAAAAGTGAAAGACTTTTTTTTAAACATTTTCCCTCATAATAAATATATTATATATATTATATTTATATATATATATTTTATTATATTAATATATATAAAAGAAACTAAATATTTACAAATATAATGCCTTAGATATGACAGGAAATACGCAACAAAATTAGCAGAATAAACCAGAACAATAAAGTTACAGTGATCAATGCCGCATATCATAAAGGAAATGAGCCTGGTCAAGAAGGTTGGTAAAGGACCTGGTCAGAAACTGGTTAAAGAGCTCATCTAGCTCTTATTAGTATTGTGTGATCACCTTCATGTACCTTTTTGGCAGTATCTCTCTCTTTGCACGCCAGCTGTGCCCTCCGCTCAGCTTCTGCTATCCGATGTGTGAACTCGTCTTTCAGTAAGGACACACTGGTACTTTCTTCTTTAACTCTAACAAGTTCACTGCAAACGAAGGGAAAATTAATTAATTACACATCAGACACATTTGTTAAAATATCCAAATGTGGAAATGGAACGGGTTCAGGGGGCAAATGTGCCCACATCCTCAATTCGCTTTTGACCCACTGGGTCTTGAGAAGAAAAAGGGGGATTTTAGCCAAGCCAGAATCTCTCTTTAAGAGAGATGTTCCCCCTTTCTACCACCTTTGCCTCCCAACCGCCACTATATTCTCTGCACTGATGAGGGATAAACACCCCAAAAACACTGATCAGTTTAGGATAGGGTTTGGCTAAATATCCCTTTTGCTTTCTCAAAACCCAGGGGGTCAAAAGCATTGAAAATTTGTTACATTCAATAGAGGGTGCGGGCTCCACCCTTTTTCCCCATAAGCCTTGTGAATCAAATCTTAGTAAGTCAAAAGGCATTCTAACTCTATACACCATTTGGTGCTCGCCTCAATTAGAGATGTTCCCCCTTCTTGATGCCCCTAGAAATCAATCCCACTACAGTCTTCATTTTAAGAGAATAGTTCAAGAAATGAAAGCTGAACTCTGATTAATTGCCATGGAGTAGAAGGAGGGGTCTCAGCGACCCCTACAGGTGACCTACGACATCTCCTGACAGGTCTGTTTTAGAAAATCCTTGAGTTCCCCAGGAAATCACAATTCGGAGCATTTTCCTTTTATATTCTGTGTTGGCTTTCCTTTTTTTTATTTCTTCTAGAAATGTATTACTGAATCAGTCAGATGGGTGTCACCATTCCAGTTTTCAAAGGGGTGTGTCCCTACACACCGACTCTGTAAGCACTGATTGGATAAAGTCGGAGTATGGATGGACATACCCCCAACTAGCAACACCCAGCTGACAGACCGTTAAACATTTCTAGAAGAATAAAGCTATGTACGCGCTGCAATACACTGGGTGTTTTAGAAGTACACGCTGTCTACTGCATACTTCTAAAGCACAGGGGGCCAGCCCCATTCACTTTCATCATCAGCGGTGCGTAAGCACCATGAAGAAGTGACATGTCCCTTCTCTCCCCCGGCGTATAATACTATTGTATTGTCCACAGGGGGAGACGAGACACAATTCATAGTTCACCATGAGAGCGACGAATTACTGTAATTGTAGCGCGCAATTCAGCCATATTAAAGTGCAAATAGTGGGCGAAAGCGGCCAAAATTTACGCCAGTAAACATACCCAACAATAGCAGCCAACACAAAATCAAGAGAAGATGCTCCAGAATTGTTATTTTACATGGAAAACAAGTTTCTACTGAAACAGACAAGTCAAGAAGGGCGGCCTTCCCCAACACAGAGCCTCTACCCACACAGTTGCATGTCAGAACTACAACACAGTGCTATTCAATTGAAGGGGGGAATCCAATCCAACCCAACCCCAGGTCAGGGAAAGGGAACTGGGAGTGGGTGATGTCTGAACAAACCCCATGGATTTTTCCCCCAAAGCAGAGCCCCGGGCTGAACAGAATCTACTGCAGCATGAGGGAGGCCCTTAGCAGCCTAAGCAAAGAGAATCCTCTCAGCATCCCGTCACTCACATACTCACTCTCTGAGGTTGTCCAGAGTCTCTTCAAGAAGAGCTTTTTCCTTGCTGACTGATAACAGTTGTGTTTCTCTCTTCTCCAACCGGCTGCTAAGCTCAGAGATAATCTGCACAGAACAGAGATACAGAAAGGTTAAAGAAAACGGAATTTTTTACAAAGTCATCATAAAGTTGTACAACTAAAGTGGATATATTACAGGAAGGACTTAAAGGGGTTTTGCCACAATGTAATGTTGACGTGGGATCCTCCAAAATGGGTATTTTTATCATTTTTCTAAATATATGTGATTACAAAAAGTAAAGCCTCTGAGGGCTACAGCTTTCTTTACAAGCCCTTAAGTTACTTAAAAGTTTGCATTAGACACGACCAGGAGAGCTGACAGGATCCTAGGAGCTGATCTGGTTGCGCTTGCGTTGTCTGCACTTCTTATCTGAAGACAGGGAACATGACTGAGCTTTCAAGGGACTGTGGAGAAAGAGGTTTGTCTTTTGTATAGAGAATCCACTGGTTCTAATGTTTTATTTTGAGTACACTTGCACAACGCTCCCTGCTTCCTCAGAGTTGCTGCTCAGGCCCCCTCCCTCTCCTCTGTGAGGCTGCTGTGCTTTGTTTATAGTCTCTCCTGATCAGATTAAGATGTAATTAAGATGTAATTAACTCACTTCCTGGCAAAACCCCTTTAAAGGGGTTACCCAATAAATACCATGAAACTACAGTCTGAGGGTCAAGAAGAGGGGGCTGAATTTAAAAGAGCTGTCCCCAGCTGATGGCGCTCTGGAAACCCCCGTGATCCGCTTCTCTTCACTTTGGGTTTTTATCCCGACGCAGAAGAGAGGCCCGTGCTTCATTGTAAGTGACGGGGGGGGGGGGGGGGGGGTTTTAATTTCTCCGCCCACCCTGACCCAAATTTTATGTATTTTTTTTTTTGTGGACAACTCCTTTAATGGGAATATGCACTACTGCCGGGTTCTCTGCTTCCATGAGCCAAAACAGAGAGCAACTCTAGGGTTCCAGCCTGTGTATGCATTACATGTGCAGCTACCCTGTTTCCCCAAAAATAAGACAGTGTCTTACCGTATATACTAGAGTATAAGCCGAGTTTTTCAGCCCAAAAAATGGGCTGAAAAATCCAACCTCGGCTTATACTCGAGTCACTGTCGGCGCTCAGGCGCTGCGATGGCCCAAGTCCTGACGGGGACGCTTCAGTTATATGTGACTCCTCAGGGAGCGCATATAACTGAACGCCGAGTGAGCGCACAGTGTCCGGGCGCTGCGCTGGCCCGTGCACTGTCCGTGATCCCCTTTTACCTATAAAGCGACTCCTCCCGGGGCGCATATAAGGTGAAGGGATACCACTTTCGGGGCAACAGAGCGAGCGCTCCGTTCTCCGCAGTGGCCTCCGGGCGGCCGCAGAATCGCGCCCGTCCGGAGCTCCCGGCACAGGCAGCATGTGTCATCACGCTGGGTGCGCGGCCTGATGACGTCACCCGCCTGTGCCGGGAAGACAGGACAGCGCGCGGGAGTCCGGAGCGGCGGGGAGGACGGCGGGGGAAACGGAGCGGCGGGGATCCAGGTAAGTGGTTTTTTATTTAAGAAGCCTGCCTATGCCTACCTATATCTGCCTAGTGGGACTGTACCTGCCTATATCTGCCTAAGGGGACTGTACCTGCCTATATCTGCCTAAGGGGGACTGTACCTGCCTATAACCTACCTAGGGGACTGTACCTTCCTATAACCTACCTAGGGGACTTACCTGCCTATAACCTGCCTATGGGGACATTAAACTGCCTATACCATAGCTGCTATGGGGACATAACTGCCATACACATATCTGCCTATGGGGGACATAACTGCCTATACCACATATCCTGCCTAGGGGGACATTAAACTGCCTATACCAGCATATCTGCCTATGGGGGACATTAAACTGCCTATACCAGCATATCTGCCTATGGGGGACATTAAAATGCCTATACCAGCATATCTGCCTATGGGGGACATTAAACTGCCTATGTAATTTTATTGGTATCTATTTTTATAATTTACCAGTAGCCGCTGCGTTTTCCACCCTAGGCTTATATTCGAGTCAATAAGCTTTCCCGGTTTTTGTGGCAAAAGTAGGTGCCTCGGCTTATACTCGAGTCGGCTTATACTCGAGTATATACGGTATATTAATTTTTGCTCCAAAAGACGAGCTAAGACTTATTTTTAGGGGTTGTTTTTTTTTTTCTATGAACAATAATTCACATTTAATGTTGAACAAAACATCAACATGTATTAATATACTGTAGTGATTTCATCACAAACATCAGCATAAGTGAATCCAAAAAAGAAAGCACGGCAACCAGCGTTTCTGTTTCCGTATGCAAGTAAAAGATTTTTCCAACCTTTATTATAGAAAGATTAAAATCCAGACATGTTAGTCAATGATTCCTCGCATCAGAGCCGACGCGTTTCGGAGCCTACAGAACTCCTTATTCATGGCATCCGGAAAGCGGATCCGCAAAACGCAGCATTGGATACTTTATTTTGATCCGTTTTGAATGCTTTGTCACTTGAGTTTTACGCATCCGCTTTCCGGATGCGTTTTCATAAGGACGGGGGGTCTCTCTCTCTCTCCCCCAGCTCCATTCATATAATATGTCAGCCCCAGCTCCATTCATATAATATGTCAGCCCCATTCATATAATAAGTCAGCCCCAGCTCCATTCATATAATATGTCAGCCCCAGCTCCATTCATATAGAATGTCAGCCCAGTTTCCATTCATTAGAAATGTCAGCCCCAGCTCCATTCATATAGTATGTCAGCCCCAGCTCCATTCATATAGTATGTCAGCCCCAGCTCCTCCACTGTCACCGCTCCCGCACACCGCTGCTCCTGCCCCCGCACACCTCCGCCCCCGCTCACCTCCGCACACCTCTCCAGCGATCCCCGTCCAGCCTCCCAGTGCGCTTTTCGCATCCGCTTTCAGGATGCAAAGCGCAGCTGATACGTACCCGGAGTGTGGAGCGCTTATGGACAAGTGCCAAAAGCGGACTCCATTATCTCCAAGACTTCTCTCGTGCTTCATCCACACTCTGGAACTCACTGCCCCAACACATCAGACTCTCCTCCACTTTCACCAGCTTCAAAAGCAACCTGAAAACCCATTTCTTCAGGCTTGCCTTTTACCTTCAATATACTTGTCACCACTTCCTCCACAGACATGTCTGCCCTCACCTCCTGTCTCTTCCCTCTCCTTGTAGATTGTAACCCTCGCGGGTAGGGTCCTCTCTCCCTCTGTCTTTGCCAATTGTCATTATCCCTTATCACTGAACTCGTTGACTTATGTAATGTATGTAACCCCCTCGAATGTACAGCGCCCTGGAATCAATGGCGCTTTAAAAAAAATAATAATAATAATAATCTCCTATGGGCTTTCACTTGCGTAAACCGCAATAAGAATTGACATGTCAATTCTTAAAGCGGATGCGAAATGCGCAGTGCAGGAGAGCCCTCAAAAGCGCATCGCCGATCTCCCATGGGAAGAGCGATGCGCTTTTGCTATTGAACACAATGTTAATCACACTGACAATTGTTAGATCCGTTTTGCGGATCCGTAAAACGGATCACAAAAACGCCGTGTGAACAAGCCCTTAGGCTCTGTCTACACTGCACAGAAAAACGTCCGTTTTATCAGCATTTTTCGTTTTTCTAAAAACGCTGGAAAAACGACTGTAATCATCTCCCAAAGACTTCTATTGTAAAACCCTCCTGCTGTCTACACTGAGCTTTTTTCTGCTCGTTTTTTTTACTGGTCGTATTTTGCAACATGCTCTAAAAAAACGCCAGAGCAAAGGCAGAAAATTTACTACAGGAGTCTATGGAAAGCGGCGGACGTCTTTTGGCGCGTTTTTTTGCCGCGATTTTTCAATGAAAACCCTCCCAGAGACCCAAGTCCCACCTTTAGTGGGTGTAACAAAGGTTAATCCTTATCAAATTTGCATACAAGTGTCTTATGAGTCCTTTTTGTACCTTTTGTAATAAAATGATCATGCTTTGGTCGCTAACGATTTTTGCGCAATTCCTATTTTTTTCGCAAAAAATACGTTTTTTTACAGATTTTGGCGTCAATTTATTTATTTTTATTTTTTACAGATTTTGATGCTAAAATCCTTTTCTAAACATATTTTGGCGCAAATAAAGTTAATCTCGCTACTGATGCTGAAAATACGTTTTTTTATGGATTTTGGCGCAAGAATCCATTATTTTACGTTTTTGACACTAAAATAATTTTTTTTTTTACAGATTTTGGCGCTAATAATGTTATCTCGCTTCTGACGCCAAAAATCCAGTTTTTACGGATTTTGCCGCAAAAATCCGTTTTTTTACGTTTTTGGGCACTAAAATAATTTTTTTTTTTTACAGATTTTGGTGCTAATACTGTTATCTCGCCTCTGACGCCCAAAATACGTTTTTTTTACGGATTTTGGCGCAAGGATCCGTTTTTTATGGCTTTTGGGGCTAAAATCCGTATCTTTACAGATTTTGGCGCTAATAAAGTGATCTAGCTTTTGAGGAAAATAAATTCCTTTTTTTTTACGGATTTCGGCGCCAGAATCCATTTTTTGACGGATTTGGGGGCTTAGTTCAATATCTTTAAAAATTTTGGCGCTAATAAACTGATCACGCTTCTGACACTAAAAATATTTTTTTTACGGAATTTGGCGCAATAATGCGTTTTGGGGAATTTGGCGCTAAAATCCTTTTCTTTACAGATTTTGATGCTAATACAGTTATCTTGCTGTATGGAAAGATAATGTGGGGTTTTGTGGCTTTTGGTGCAAGAATTTGGTGCAAAATTTAATAAAGCAGTAGCACGCAGCAGCAGCAGCACACAAAGGACAATGTGCTCACAATGGCTACAGTGATCTAAAGGAAGTGACTACTTACCATGTTAACTTCACCTGTAGGGTGTAGTTTACATCCAATGGCTTCATTTGTGCATACATTAAAAAGCAGAGCAAGGACGCTTAAAAAAACGCTTCAAAAAAACGCTTCAAAAAACGGACGTTTTTTTTCAGCTGCTTTTGACAGGCAGTGGACAGAAAACTCAGTTTCATGAACGTTTTTGGTAATTCGTTTTCAGGTCGTTTTTTGTCCTCTGCAGTGTAGACATAGCCTTACAGTTCTTGATGTTGCACATTCTCAGCCCAAAAAATCCAATCTATTGTATGTAGAGGGTTGTGTAAACCCCATTCACATATTTATAAGGGATGCCGCCTATTTTTGTATTTGACATGGATTTTGGTGATATTGGTTAAATCCGATACAGGTCAATGGGACAAATAAAAGGAATACTTGAATATTCCTATTTCTGAAAACTACCTCTATCTGCCCCTGAAGTATCTGCTATTTTTTAATCTCTGTGCGTCCATTTAGAGAAGTTCCGGAATATTCCAGATCAAAAAGCTTTTGGTGGTGTTGTGCCCGGACTGCACAATCAGGTGAGCATATTACCAATTACCTGCACACCCGGGATTATTGGTACAGTGGACTCTCTGACCTTTTATTTTATGCTGCATACATTCATGTTCCAGCTTCCATTTTACTAAAGCCATCTGGCACAACAGGGTCCATGCAAACGATGGCACAGAAAATCCAGCACTGAAATATCACCATGTTCGAAGGTAAGGGGATGCCACACAGCATTTTTTGGTGTAAATTTACACTTCAAAATCAACTTTAAAAAATGCCTGATTAGAGGTGTTTTTTGAAGCCTATTTTGAAGCAGAATTTGAAAAATCTTATCCCCACTGTTACCTATGGAAATTTTACAAGCGAAAAACGGCTCAGGAATTGACTTGTCACTACTTTTTACGGCCGTAATTGTGTCCAAAATGGCTGACGTTTACACTTTGTGAGAACAACAGGCGAATGTTACTAGTCAAAGAAGGAAGATTTTAAACTTGTCTCAGGCTGATTCTGGGCTGTTTTTCAGTGCAAAAAAGAACATCTCCAGCTTTCTTCATGTCTTTCAAGAGGTAAAAATGTAGCCGGGGCTGGGGAGTCGGGTGGGGCCTATTTTGCAAGAGGGGAGTGTCATAAAAGGGGACCGACTCCCAAAATATATAAAGGGTTGGGTCCGGCCAGTGTATGCTCCCATATTTCAGCCCATCCATGAGGATGAATTTGATGACATGGGCGGAAAGCGCTGCCCCGGGGGAAAGATTCCGCTCCCGGGGCAAACAGATTTCAGAAAAATTTTTCACCTGTTTTCAAAGAAGTAAAGGTTCAATCATTCATAAAAACTGACTGTGGCTGAGCAAATTCCTTATACCTGACATTGTTAAGATGTTCCCGATGTGGTCACCGTTTTCCCCCAAAACCCAAAGTTAGTGTAGAGAGGCCTTCTCTACCCCGGGAAAAAAAGAGACCAAGTGGGGTCGTCTATGCAAGATTGAGGGGAGGCAATACATTTCTCAAAACAAATTCAGGACTCCACAAATGTTCCTCAGTGTTTTTTATTTACAATTTTTTTGTGTTCAAAGTCATATCCAATAAAAAATTTTTTACACGACAAGAAAAAAGGTAACAAGTTTTGAATTTGACTTTCAGGCCCCAATTCACCATCCTTACATTTTGACGGGGGTACTGTAATTTTATATACATCATTTCCCAATCTTATACATAAATTTGACTTGCAATATTTACATTGTTAGTTCGCAAATTCTTTCCGTAACTGCATTGTTACTGTTTTGCTCCTAAAAATGAAAATTTTAAATTTTTTGTTAGTATTGGGAAATCCCCTTTTGGTTTTCAGCACTGCCTGAACCCTTCTGGGCTCTGAAATAATTCAACATATCTTAACCAAAATCTGACCCCCAGGCCTTTCTACACACCCCCCAATTTGGGGCAGACGGGACTTGGATACAAATAAGTTTTTTCTTCAACCTACCCTCAAGTGTTCAAAAGATCAAAACATTGTTACCCTTTTTTCCCGCAATGCGTTCTACCTAAATAGTTGATTATTTATCAAAAGGTATAAAACGCCCATGTTACCTTTTACTACAGTAAATTACACTTAAACATGCGCCGGTAGGGGAGTAGGATCTGGGTTTGGGGAAATTTGGGAGTCGGAGTCAGGGCTTTGGCTTGCTGACTCCACAGCCCTGAATGTAGCAGTAGATATTGCCGATTTCTCTGATACAGATTTGCCCCATTTCAATGAGGCCAATCTGCGCTTGTGCTCCGCAATGCAAAATCCACGGAGATTCCCTGTCAAACCAGCGACGCGTCACCTCTTTTTCAGTAATGCCGGTTTCAAATCCATGTTGGGAAATTCCATGCCGTCTGCACAGACACTGATTTCCCATAGCAGCACATGGGGAGCAGATGGCAACTGGATTTGACACAGATTCTGCATCCAAATCCATGTGTGAACATGCCCTCAAAGAAGTCATCTAACCGGCTGCTATGAGCAGCTGCTCCTCTTCTTCCCTTTGCATCAGGTTTGATAAATCTTTGCCGCAGAGTCTTAAAAAATAATGGATATAAATGCAACCCAGCAACATGATTTGTGGGCAGAAATGGCTACGGTCTTTGGGGGTCGTCCTTAGTGGTCATGGAATGGTGCAGCGATGAATAGGGTCACATATATTTTTTGAGAAAGGGTTTGACGTACATTAAAGGGAACCTGTCAGGTGGTTTATTCACCTACCTGAAGCAGGGTGGGGGAGAGAAACTGGCTCTGTGTTTTATAGGGTTATTTGTAGAGGAGAAAGTGAGCTCTGTGAATATGGGGTTTTATGATAAAAGGGGGAAATGAGCTCTGTGATTATAGGGGTTTTGATTAGGGGGAAGCTGAGCTTGTGATTATAGGGTTTATGATGAGGAGAGGAGCTGGCTCTGTGATATATAAGGTATATGTGAGGAGAGAACTGAGCCCGTATATACGGATTATATGTAGAGGAGAGAAGCTGAGCTCTTGATATTAGGGTTTTTTATGTAAGGGAGAGAACTGGCTCTGTGATATAGAGGGTTATAGATAAGGGAAGAACGAGCCGTGATAATAGGGTTATATATAGAAGAAAGGAGCTGGCTCTGTGATATTGGGTTTAGATAAGGAGAAAGCAGGCTCTGTGAAAAAGGATTATTATAGGGGAGAGGGCGGACCTGTGGAAAATAGTTAAAGATAGAAAGAAAAAAAGAGCTCTGTATATATAGGGGTTTATGATAGAGGGGAGAACTGAGCTCTGTGATAAGGGTTTTATAAAGAGGAAGACTGAGCTCTGATATAAAAGGGTTTTTGTAGGGGAGAACTGAGCTCTGTTATATAGGGTTTTTATGTAGAGGAGAGAAGCTGACTCTGTGAATATGGGTTTTTTGGGGAAGGGGAACAGATCTGTGTATAAGGGTTTTTGAAAGGGGGGGGAGAAGCCCGAGCCTTTTAAAAATTGGGTTATATGATAGGGGAACTGAGCTCTGGATTATAGGGTTTTATGAAGAAAAAAGGAGCGAGTTCTGTGATATATGGTTTTATATAGAAGAAAGGAGCGAGCTCTGTGATATATACCGTTTTATGATAGAGGGGGAAAATACTCTTGTATAAGGGATTATGATAGAGGAAGGGGCTAATCTTATATATATGTTATATGATAGAGGAGAGAAGGTCCTGTGTTATAGGGGTTTTAGGGTAGAGGGAGAAACTGGCTCTTTGGGGATATGGGTTATATGAAAAAGAAGCGGCTCGTGATATATAGGATTATATGATAGAGGAAGAACTGGACTGTGATTATGGGTTATATGTAGAGGAGAGAAATGACTTTGATATATAGATTTATGATAGGGGAGAGGACGAGCTCTGTGAAATAGGGTTTATGACAGAGGGAGAGAAACGACTCTGTGATAAATTTTGGATTATATATAAGGGAGGGAAGTTGGCCTGTTTATTATAGGTTAATGACAAGGGAAGAAGCTGAGCTCTGTATATAAGGGTTTAAAGATAGGAAAGAAAAGGGGCTCTGTGATTATGGTTTATGATGAGGGAGAAGCTGACTCGGGGATTATCGGGGTTAATAAAAGAGGGAAAAAGCTGGCTCTGATAAATGGGTTTTAAAAGATAGAGGAAAGGGAAACTGAGTCTGTGATATATAGGGTTATATTGGAGAGAGAAGCTGGCTCTGTAATATAGGGTTATATATAGAGGGAGAAGCTGAGCTCTGTGATATTTAAAAGGGTTATATAAGAGGAGAGAAGTGAGCTCTGTGAAATAAGGGGTTTATGAAGAGGGGAGAAGCTGAGCTCTGTGATATACAGGGTTATAGATAAGAATCTGGCCTTGGGTTAAGGGTTTAATGGGAAAGGAGCTGACTCTGTGATATAAGGGGTTTTTTGTGAAGGGCTCTGTGATAATAGGGTTTTTTGATAGAGGAAGAAGCTGGCTCTGTGTTTAGGGGTTTTAAATGAGAGAACTGACCGGAATTAGGAATAAAAGATAGAGGGGAAAAAGGAGCCTGTGTATATGGGTTATTGGAAGGGGAGAGCTGAGTTCTGTGATAATGGGGTTTTATGGTAGAGGGGAGAAGCTGAGCATGTATATATAGGGTTATATGGTAGAGGAGAGGATCTACTCTGTGAAATAGGTTTTTACACCATCGGCCACTTTATTAGGTAAAACCCTGCTATAACGGGTTGGACCCCCTTTTTTCCCTTTAGAACTGCCTCAATTTTTCGTGGCTAGATTTTACAAGGAGTTCAACGATGCTCAAATTGGGACCAAGGGGCCCCAAAAGGCCAAAAAAATATTCCCCACACCAAGACACCACCACCACCAGTGAACCTTGATACAAGGCAGGATGGGTCCTGCTTTCAAGTTGTTGACGCCAAATTCTGACCCTACCATCCCAAGTCGCAGCGAAATCGAGACTCATCAGACCAGGGAACGTTTTTCCCAAACTTCTACTGTCCAAATTTTGATGAGTTGGGCAAATTGGAGCCTCAGTTTCCCGTTCTTAGCTAAGGGGTGGCACCCCGGGGTGGTCTTCTCGCTGTAGCCCATCTTCCCAAAGTTCCCGTCTGTGCGTTCAGAGATGCTCTTTTGCCTACCTTGGTTGTAAAGGCTGGCTTTGATCCGTTCCTTTCATCAGCTGAACCCGTCGCCCATTCTCCTTGACCCCTGGGATCAACAAGGGATTTTTCCCCCCACAGACTGCCCCTCTTTGGGTGTTTTTTCTTTTTTGGCCATTCTCTGTAAACCCTAGAAGGTTGTGCGGAAAATCCCCGGAGCAGCGTTTCTGAAAAACTCAACCAGCCTTCTGGCACCAACCCATGCCCGTTCAAAAGGGCCCCAAATACCTTTTTTCCCCATACTGATGCTCGGTTTGAACTGCAGGAGATTGTCTTGACCATGTCTACATGCCTAAATGCACTAGTTGCCGCCCTGTGATTGGCTATTAGAAAATTTAAATGTTAAGAGCAGTGGACAGGTGTACCTAATAAAGGGCCGGGATGTTTGATAAGGGGAAAAAGTGGCTCTGTGATATAAGGGTTATATGATAGAGGAGAAACTGAGCTCTGTGATAATAGGGTTATATGATAGAGGAGAGGATGAGCTCTTTGATATATAGGATTATATAAAAAGGAGAAAGCTGAGCTTGTGATATATGGGTTATATATAGAGGAGAGAAGCTGAGCTTTGGATAAAAAGGGTTTTATGATTTTAAAAAAAGATTTCTGAGTAAAAAAAGCAGAGAAAATCTTAAAAACAGAAATCCTATTTACCCCCCCCACTACAGGATTGACAGCTTTCCTGGATCAGTGTGTGTACAAAGCAAACTGTCAATCACTTGATGTGGGCGGGGTCATCAGGACTTCCACGAGTCCCATCAGGATTTTTCTCTGCTTTTTACTCAGAAACCCTGTATATCCCAGAGCTGCGATTCCCTTCCTCTCTCAGTAGCATACACCACGTGACAGGTTGCGCGAGTCTGCTTTGTAAATGTTTTTAATTTTTCAAAAACCAAACACCACGCTTGAGGGTCACAGGATATCTTTTTAAATGTCCCCCAAACCCAAACCCCTTTCAGTTTTTATTTAGCAATGGGAGTTGGGGGGTTTACCACCAAAAAACCATCACATTTTATTGGTGTGACAGATGGCAGCCGAGGGAGAACCTGACAAAACCGCTTCTGACATGAAAGTGCGCGTGAACGTTCCTCAGTGCATAAAAAATAAAAATCGCCCCCATTGACAGTCATTGAGGCTCGCGGAATATTTAAATAGACCAAACAGTGGATGTTCGCCCAGTAAGGAGGTAAGTGGCACATTTCAGCAGTGGCCACAGTGACCTGAAAGACAACGCGTTCCAAACAGCAATATACAGGAAGAGATTTAGGTGCGCAGCAAGCTGACGGAGGGGGTAAAAGGGAAGGTGCTCAATCAAGTAGTGTTTTTATGTTCCTTTTATCCATTAGGGTATGTTCACACGGCTTATTTTAGGGGCGTAATTGCAGACGTATTAAAAAACGCAATAAAAGGGCGAAAAGGCCCCACAATTACGGTAATCCAAGCTCTATAGGGGAAATATGGATTACGCCCGCCCCCAGCACGATCATATTGTATCTGCGGGGAGATAATTGACATGTCAATTATGCGCCGCGAAGAATGCATGTCTATGGCCCACTCTAATCTAATCTATTCCTGTCCAGAGACCAACAGAGCACTCATGTCCTTACCTACGATTTGTAATGAGACTACACAGAGATAAAAAGCAGCTACGATAAAGTGAGATAAGTCTGCCCCGCCATTCAGTAGTGTTAACTTACAGCTAGAATATTTTATGTAATTTTTATGTAATAAGACTGACTGAAGAAGTGCGCATGGGCTTCTGTTATGATTGATCTTTGTCCCAGTTTATGTGTGACTACAGTATCCCAGGGGTCACCCTTTTCGGGACAGTTACCCCCTTTTAAGTGTTTAGCCTTACAGGACAAATTGGGGGTTTTTAATATATACCCCTTTTTTACACTCCTTTTCCCCGATTACTTTCACCGGGGAAGATAAAAAAGGATTTCTGCCTAAAAAAATAGAATTTAAAAAAAGCCCCAAATGTTCAGTACGGGTTTTTTTTGCCACTTAAAGGGGTTGCCCTCACCACACTTTTTTCACAGACAGCTTTCCTTCTTTTAAATCCTTCCCCTTCCCTTGGTTGGGGCTGTGGGTAACAATACCCGCTCCGGGTATTAAAAAGGCCCGCTAATTACTTTGACATTAAAAAATTTAAAAAATTTTCCAAACCCTTCCCCCCAAGTCCAAAAAGCTCCAAGCAAATTTTAAACGGGAATAATTAGTCCCCTTTTGTTTGTTAGATCAAAAACCATAAAGGGCCTCAACTGCTGGCAGTTCTGTGTGCGACCTGTGTGATGAAGTCATCCCAGCTATCAGATAAGACAAACAGCAGGGAACAAGGCAAAGAAAAAAACCCCCTAGAAAACCCGAGAGCACTCGGAGCTGATAAAATTGCTTTTATCTCCTCCACAAAAGAAAAATAAACCAATCTATTTGTAAAATTTTTCCCCTTACTTTTTCCATAATTCGAAAGCTAATTTTTGTAATGAAAAAACCCCCTTTAACAATAAAGAACGGGTCAGAAGGGCAAAAAAATAGATGCAGGAAAATATTTGAAGGTAAATTTACACATCTTAAAACGTTTTTTTCCTTTTGGGCATGTAATTAAACATTTTTTTTATACATAAATCATTAAAAATGTTAAACCCAACTACCCCATGTTTCACGGGTTTTTTTTTTTCAGCCTCCTTATCTCTGAAATTGTAAGTTTACCCCGTAAAATGTGTTTACGCATAAAGAAAGGACTTCAAACTTTTTAAGCGAAAACAAAATAGAAATGTTCCATTTTCCACAGAAAACGGGGGAAAACCTTATTGGTGCACTTTCTGATTATTTTTTGGGGGGATCAGAACATAATTTTACAAAATCGTAGCCCTTTACACAGGGCTGGGAACGGCCAATAAGCAAGCACTTGGGGAAAAAGGCAAAAACTGTTGGCGCAATTATTAGAAATGAAAAAAACCCATGAATTTAATTTTTTATAAATTTAAAAGTCCCCCAAAAAAAAGAATGGGGAAAAATTATTTTTAAAAGACAAGGGGGGCAATTTCCCCTTAGAACTAGAGAAAAAAGGATTCCCAAAACTCCAGAGAAAAGGGCGGGTTTTTCACTGTAAAACTTGAACTGTGGGGAAAAGCCGCCTGAGGAGCTGGTCACAGCAAAGGAAAAGTAGAGAAATTTTAAGAAAGGCTTTTAAAACCAAACCCGGAAATAAAAAAATTAAAGCGAAAGTAGCTAGGTAAAATTCGGATCCCCCGGCTGGTGGGGCTCTGGGGTCAGAAAATAAAGGGGCTCCACTTTTGGGGCAGAATTTGGTTTTTTCCCCCCTTGTGGGTTTCAGGGCATTAACCAGTGGGGAGGCTGTGCTTAAAATCCTTGTCTCTCTCCCGTCACCCACATTTTCCCCACCCTTGGTTGAACTTGATGGACACATGTCTTTTTTCTACCGTACTATGTAACAAGATGACTGTCAATCTTCCTCGGTCTGAGGCTTCATGCAAGATCTCGACTCATGGGGTCAGGACTAAGGGCATGTTCACACAACGTTTTTGGATGAGGTTTTGGACTAGGTTTTCGGAGCGTTTCCTCACCCAAAACGCCCCCAGTTCATTTAATTGATTCCTATGTAAAGCCTTGTTGTAGTTCACACACGAGGTTTTTACAAGCTTCTTTGGAAGCGCTGAAAAAGAAGTGTCATGTCAATTCTTGAAGAGCGTTGTAGGCGCGGTTTTTAGCGCGTTTTTTGTCCTGGCTATTCATTTGTATGGGTAAAAACCTCGTCGAAAACCTCATCCAAAACCTGATCAGTCTCGTCAAAAACCTCGTCTGAAGAAGCGCGTTTCGGACGGATTTGGTTCCCGCGGCTAAACCTTGAAGCAAACTTGCGTCTCCTGACGCGGGTTTGCGGCGCGGGCACTGGCCGTGGTCGCGGTGCAAGTGGGGCGTGGTTTGGGGCGCGGCTTGCGCCGAGGGTTTGCCCCCATGCAAATTAGTAGGCAGGGGGAAAACCGCGCTGCCAGCCACGCACCAACCGAGGTGACACCGTGCGGCCGCCGCGCTGAGGACTCCCTGTCAAGAATTGACAGGAGAGTTCTCAAACCCGCGGCGTGTGAATATTAGCGCGGTTTCCCATAGGAAACCATGTTAATAAACTGGGTGCGATTTGGACGAGGTTTTGGGATGAGGAAACGCTCCGAAAACCTCGTCCAAATAAGCCGTGTGATCATGCCCTATAGGTTTGTTCTTTAGTTGAATTTGTATGTAAGTCGGAACTGGTATATTTATTAAATGTAACTCCAGCACAAAAGGTTTTTGTTTTTTTGTTTTTTATTTCTGATAGTGCAGGGAAGAGTTTTTACATTTGTTTTGCTGTCTGTGCCCTTGTTAAGAAGTTTACGCCTTATTTTCACCTCATGTGCTGCTGGGGGGGACAGATGTAAGTCGGAACAGTGTAAGTCGGGGACTGCCTGTATGTTAAAAAAATAAAAAAACACACCTCTGGCATCACCACGTGCATGACAACCCAGGCAATAATTTAGTAATTACAGTATTTGAAAGGAATGCGGCCCATTAACTACATTTTTGTGTGCCCCATTTACCCAGCTAAGTTTGAGACCCCCTGTATTAGACCATAGGACATTTCAGTGCATTTGGAATTGAGCTGAAAATTGCAAATCAATAGGAAACCCAATACTTTGCAGTCAGGGTGTTTTCGGTGTTTTATTACCTTCTGCAGATCTTCCATTGTATAATCAACCTTTGGCTCATTGTCAGTCTCCTGCTCCTCCCCGGACGCTCCCTGTCTGACGGATTCTAGTTCCTGAATATGAAGTGAAGTGACCAGGAGATCCGGCTGCTCTGAATTTACAGGGGTGGCACTCCTCCCGCTCTCCTCCATCTCGATATCCTCACAGGAGTGCACAAGTAGCGTTGTCTCATTGACTTCTTCATCAGTTTTGCTCTCTGTGGAGCTAGTAATGTCCATACTTGGGATGGAAGTGCTAACAGCAATGGCAACCAGGGTGCATCCCCTGCCCGGCAGCTCGTCATCGGAGTTTATTTCGCTTACGCTGCGACTGTCCAAGGACTGTACACTAAAAGAGTCTATCCTTTCAAAGGCATCTGAGGAGGAGCAGCTTTCGGTCAGCTTAGGAAATTCATCCAGACGGCCGTATTCTGCAGAGGGGGACAAGAGCTGAAAGGAGTTCTGCATCACGCTGAGGTTCCCTTTGGAGTCCGTCACCTCCTGTCTGGAGCTGACTGAGCTCTCGCTTATTACGCTCTCATGATCTAGCACCTCAATGTCACTAGTTGTGGAAGTGCCGGAGGAGAAAGTGCTGATGGGAGGTGATGGGGTATTAGTCTGACGATCCTCAAGCTTTTGGTCCTTGAGGTCCAAGCCACTGTCCTTACTTTGTGGGGGAACGGTTGGAGAAGAAGCGCTGACTTCTTCTTCTGACTTAGGTCCTTTCAGATCCTCAGAACAGTCACTAGATTCCTGAATGGTCTTCTCAAGGTCACAGGTCTCCTCGGTTTGCTCTTCCAATTCGATCAAGGGCGATGTGTCTGCAGATAAGTCGGTTGTTTTCAAGTTTTGGATTTGATGTTCCTGCTGCTCCTGGTCTTGTAGCTCATCCCTGGACCTGTTGTCACTGTGCGGCCTCATTATAGGACTGGGTGCATTTTGCTTCACTTCTTCTTTGGGTCTTTGTGATTTGGTGGGAGGCTTAGAGACCACAGAACTAACTGTTACAGGTGCAGCCTCTGGTGACGAGAGAAAGGCACTGAAGAAATTTTCAGACTCATCCACCACCGTTCTTCTGACGGGTTTGGTGATGGCTGTTGGGGACAAGATGAGCTGGGTCTGAGTGTCTTCTGACTGGCCGCCCCAGTTGGAATTTTCCCAGCTCCCCTTGATAGAGGAGCCACTGCCTAAAGACAAAAGAAAAGATGAACATGAGCAACAGATGCAAACAAAGGGCTTTATTTAAAGGAATGCGTCATCAGAAAAAGACCTAGGGCCACATGTATGAAAACTGTATAGGTCTAAAACTCACCTTGTTGCCCATAGCAACCAATCAGAGCGCCCCTTTCATTTCATATAGTGCTCTGGAAAAATGAGAGGGGCGCTCTGATTGGTTGCTATGGGCAACAAGATGAGTTTTAGACCCAGACAGTTTTCATACATGTGGCTCCTAATGTTGAATCTATGTTTTGTTTTTAAACATGTGTTATTAAATTTTCCTATTATAACAGAACATATGAAGTAACATTAGGCTATGTCTATACAGCATGGCATTCACATAAACAGACCTATGTTTGTCTAGAGTGATCACACTGTGGGGGAAGGCAATGGTGATGTCAAGCCTGCTGGGTCACATGGTATGCAGTTCAAACAAATCATACACCTCCCCTTTTGAGCACAATGAAAGCTGAAGCAGGACAAACCAAGCATGAAATGCCTTTGTGGCAAAACCCCTTTAAAGCTTTCTGTTCTGTAGTGAAAATTTTGTAGTAATCTCATCAGCACAGGCTGGATTACACAGAAAGGTTACACTAATGTGTATAGATAGCACAGGATCCACCAATCACAATAGTCACAGCTCCCCCTGTCCCCCTCCCTGCACACTGACTTCTTCCCAGGTCGGAGATCATGCCAAAATAAACTCTCTTATAGAAGTCAATGGGTCTGCTCCTGTTCACAGGCTCCAATGTGCATAAAGCTGCTGTAAAACATCTCTCTACATGTGGTTAAAAGCAGCTCAGGCAAGATGGCAGCTCCTATAATCATATACAGACAACAGAAATAAAGAAATCTACAGCCAGAAAATAAAAATGGCTAAGAAGTAAAGAATATGGATCAGTATCTAGTCTGCATTTTAAAAGAAACCTTTTTGGTTTTTTTTAATTTAACACACTGTTAAAGGGAATTTTTCTACTAATTAAGACTAGATACTGATAGATAAACTTTACTTCTCAGCCATTTTTAATTAGTAGAAAAAATTAATGGTGATCGATTCCCTTTAACAGTGTTTTAAATTAAAAAAAAAACTGTTTCTTTTAAAATGCAGAACGTTTTTTTTTACACGTCTTTGTTCTACTGTCACGTCTCCAGGATTTTCATTGTCTGTTCACAGGTTATGTGAACACGACCGCAAAATCCTTTCAAAGAAACTTTACATGATGGAAATAAGTAGGTAACACGGACACACAATACACATAGAACAGCGGGAAAAAAAATTATCTTCTAATTCCAAAACTGTACCTAATATTGTATGTATGGTCCGACTGGTGATTTATACTGTGCTAGAACTATGTCCTCATCAGGTCCATCAAAACCCCATGATACATCCTAGGATCTTATCTGCTTGGCAGCAGCTGCTTGGCACTGGTCACTACAATCAAGTCCTTTTCTAGGTCAGTTTTACCCTGTGCCTCGTTTAATAAGTGATCCTGCCCATATTATTTCCTTCTATTTATCAGTGTTAAGTCTCCAACCTACCCAGAACCATTTGTAAGAGAATGCCGTCTTGTTTTGTGTTAACTACTTTACATCTGCAAAAAATAGATATTTACCTGTGCAGTCCCTCTACACCAGGGGTGTCAAACTGCGGCCCTCCAGCTGTTGGGAAACTACAACTCCCATCATGCCCAATGTTATAGATTATATAAATGCATCATGGGAGTTGTAGATTCCCAACAGCTGGAGGGCCGCAGTTTGACACGTGTGCTCTACACGGTCATACATAAACATATTCCAAGGACTAGGACCCAGTACTGCTTTCTTTGGTAAACCACTAGTAATGGTGATCCAGTTTGAGTATCTATCATTACTTAACAGCTCCAAGGGGGAAAAATCTCTCCTTAGGGAGCACCACCAATAAATTGGTCAGTGTGAGGATTTACGCACCTTTTAGACCTCACTGACTGTTTTGCATAAAGCAAAGGCTTATGGGAAAAGAGCTGAGGAGCTCCACAGCGCACTCTATTAGATGAAGTTATCCTCAATACTAAGGACACTCCAGCTTCTGATACCAGCCAGTCCCTCATTAAAATGACTCAATGCTTTTCTTGGAGACATTTTTGAAAAACCTCTTTTATAGCAATGTAACGACTGAGGACTACTTGTCTGAAACGCGTCAGCGTCTGATGGTTGGAAGCTGTTACACTATGTAAATATTTTAAATGTCTCCAATAAAGCTTTGAATCGTTTTAACGAGCAATCGGCTAGTATCAGAAGCTGGAGTATCCTGCAGAAATCAAGTGTATGGGCACGAACGCTCTCCATGCATCCTCCAGCTGATGGGCTAAATTGGGATCAGATAAGCCGACTATTGAACTGTTTGCCATTGTTTATAGCCCTCATACTTCAGAATGACTCTGTCCAGTATGGCTGTATACACACAATTTTTACTTAGTATTAATAAAAGTGAAGTTTTAGGCTACGTCCACACGGCAATTGTAAAATACCGATTCGGTTATAGAATCTGACTAGTATTTTACCATCGGCTTTCATTTTTTTGCAAGGATTTTGCAGTCGTTTTTTTTTTTTTTAATGTACTATAATGCAAAGTTAACACGGCATTTTACCGACGTAATTGCGGGGACTGATTTCGCCCCGCAATTACGCTGGCTGCCGTGCAGCGGGGGCGCAGCTCGCCGGCCCCATAGACAGTCATTATTCACGGCGCGTACACGCCGTAAATAACGTGCATGTCACTTTCTCCCTGCCCGGCGGATTCGCCGAGCGGGGAGGAGCGACGGAATCCATAGTTCTCTATGAGAGCTGTGGATTACCGTAATGCCTGGGACTGATTTCAGCCGTATTGGAGCGCAAATACGGCGCTCAATACGGCTGGAATCCGTGCCCAAAATAAGCCATGTGAACGAGCACTAATCCACCATTTTCAAGTGCAAGACAGATTATAAAACACGTTCTAAGTCTTTATTTTTTTTAAAGGATTTCAGATTTAAAACCCAACTTCGGAAAATCCATGCTGTGTAGACTACAGCTCGATTTTTCTATTGAGGTCTATGGTGATAATTTACAGTCGGATTTTTGCCGATTCTAAATACCAAATCAGCTTAAAACTCCGTAATCAGTGCCGTGTAGACGTAACCTTAGTATGAATTAAGAGAGGTACATTGGAAGTGGGTTTAAGAGTGCCTCTGTCACTATGGAGTTTTGTTCATTAGACACACCCTACAATTGTATTAGGTTCTGATTTAGTAGTTATCGGGACCATTCTAAACGCACAAAATGATGCATAAAGTAAGATGAATTTCCCTGTACTGAAAAAAAACGCATGAAAATAAACAGCAGAAAAATGGACCAAAAGACACATCAAATGGAGAAAGTGCGTAAAAAAACAAGAAATAAATGCTTAAAGGGGTTCTCTCACTACAAGGATTACTTTCTATGTTAAAGATCTTGCAAAAATAAGTCACTTTGCAATGTGTCCATTATCAGTGTCCTACCTTTCCTAGATATCCCCTTTTGTATGGCTGCATCAGCTCCTCAGGCCCGCTATACCCACAGACCTTTTTTGATCTCTCCTGATAAGCTGCCAGCACTGGTTGCTATAGCTACAGACCTGGCTTCTACTACAGACTAGTGGAAGCCAGTAAACACACCCCTGAATTCAAAATGAAACCAAGAAAACAGGACTGAGGTAAAATGAATCAATGGAGTGAGACAACCCCTTTAAAACATTTCTCTTGTGAAGTGCTTATTTCACTGCAAAAAAATAAGCCATGTGAACCAAGATGGGAATATTCCTTTAAATATGATCAGAGTCCATCCAGTGACTATGCAGGCTGCATCCCCAACCAGAGGTCTAGGGCTGTGTTCACATGCAGCAGTAGTGCGCTGCAAAAAAACAAAAAGATGAAGAAATATTTTTCACGTAAAAAAACAAAAAACACACCACAAAACCTCAGCAAACTGCAGTGACACAAAGTCTATAGTGGTCCAGTTACTAAGGAAATCATAGAAAGCTAGAAGCCTCTTCAATAAACTTTATTTAAAAGAAACACAGCAATCACACAGTCCTGGTGAAACTCTGTAGGTTAACGGAGTGTGTGAAGACGATGCTTTATATTCCATAGTGATGACGCAAGCTCTCTTAGGTTATGTCTACACAGCACCAGGTACTGAAGCCGCCTGTACCCAGTGCTGTGTAGACCCCAATGACAAATCCGTGCTGTAGTCTACACTCTTCTCATAGTTTATTAATAAAAGTTACTTTTTATTGATATTCAGCCCTCCCAAGTATATAGAGTAGTTGAGCTATTTTATGGGCGACTTTGGACATTTTTCTCCGGTGTCGTTCATCACAGGTTTTATAGCCGTAGTCTGGTCGGTTTTAAAATCCGGGTTTCAAACCTGTTTGATCCTCCACAGGATTGCGGTCGGATTTCCATACATTCAATGTACGGGGCCGACGGAAAAATCCGAAAATCGACTACGGTTCTTACTGCAAATCTGCACCAAAAAACCGCGGTGCAGCAATGTTAAAATGCCGTCGGATTTTGGAGGCAGTTTAACATTGCTGTGTAGACATAGTCTTATGGGCCTCATTAGGTTAAGGCTTGGCCTGCAAACCCAGTGAGGAGAAGGCCTGTTTAACTAGAGCCGACGTTCAAGAATGTTGTCAGGGTGGGAATGTCACTGTCATGCACTGAATAATGATGGAATGAGTCATATTCTGAACAAACAGAAGCAAAAAACACAACAAGAGCAGCCACAGTACACAAGACTGGTCAATGCAAGTGTGATGAACCTAGTAGAACAGGTAGAGCTTCAGAATTTAAAGGGGTTGTCTAGTGTATATAAAATTATTTAGAATGTACTGCTGCCTAAATTAAACAAAAACACATAGGACCAGATGCACGAAAAGTGTCTTTGAGGAAAGTGTCTCAGATAGTGCTGCTTATGTTTGAAAGTCTCCAGTCACGCCATAAGACAAACTGCCCGTGCACCAAAAAAGTGCCCTAAACCGTGACTCCTTTTGTCTTGGTCTCACCACTTTGAAAATGGCCTGAATAACGACACATGAACTGCGCCGCTTTTTGGCATGAGAGCTACACAAATGTGATGCGACAGACAGTCAACATTGTTCAGAGTTGTTCACTTCCAAATGGTGATGTAAGGCAGTGGCACATGACTGCTGCAGCCAATGAGCAGGGACGTCCTGTTCAGCCGGAGCCAGGAGGTAAACAGAAAACTGGGAAGAGATGTCGCACAGCCAGTGCTGGAGCAAAAGTGAAGAAGGCGAGTATGAGGTGGGTTCTTGTATCTTAAAAGGGGTTGTCAATAGCCTAAAAAATAATATTATGCTCTAGGGGCCACATTAAAAAAAAAAAAAAAAAAAAACTATCCTCACCTCTGATCCCTGGTTCCAGCGCTGCGTCTCTCTGGTCTCCTGTTTACTGTTTGTCTGTTTTTTGGTTTTTTTTCCCTTTGGGCAGCAGTGTCTTAAAGGAGTTGTCCATTACCTTAAAAATAATAATAATATGATGCTTTTGGGGTCTTATAAAAACAAAAAAACAAACCTATACTCGCCTTCCTCCAATCCCTGGTTCCAGCACTGCTTCTCTCCGGTCTTCTTTCTCCATTCTGCCCCTTCTGAATGTTACGTCCCCGCTGCAGACGCTAACTGGCTGCAGCGCTCACATGCCTTTCACTGATCTTCTCATTCGGAAGTTACAGGCGGTGATGAAAGTAGAGGTACATGACCTGGCGCCCGTGCATGTGCCTCTACTTTCATCACCGCCTGTAACTTCCGAATGAGATCAGTGAAAGGCATGTGAGCGCTGCAGCCAGTTAGCATCTGCAGCGGGACGTAACATTCAGAAGGGGCAGAATGGAGAAAGAAGACCGGAGAAAAAGCGGCTGGAACCAGGGGTTGGAGGAAGGCGAGTATAGGTTTTTTTTTTTGTTTTTATAAGACCCCAAAAGCATCATATTATTATTATTATTTTTAAGATAATGGACAACCCCTTTAAGACACTGCTGCCCAAAAGGAAAAAAAAAAAAACCACAGGCAAACAGTAAACAGGAGACCAGAGAGACGCAGCGCTGGAACCAGAGGAAGGTGATTATAGGAGTTTTTCTAATGGGGCCCCAGGATAATATTTACTTTTAAGGACATGGACAACCCGTTTGATTTTTTTTTTTTTTTTCCATTTTCCTATTAGGGCTTGTTCACACGGAGTTTTCACTCCGTGTTACAAGCGCTTTTTAGATGCGTCTCGGGGACCAACAGGACGGATCTAAACAATTAGCAGTGAGATTATCACTGCGGGCTATGAGGAACACCAGCGGGTCACCTGAGAGATCGGCATGTCAATTTCTTTCAAAGACGGACCCGAGCTGCGTTATGGAAACACGCAGCGGCGATCTCTCATGTGAACACCGCTGCGTGTTCCTCATAGCCCTCAGTGATAATCTCACTGCTAATTGTTTAGATCCGTCCTGTCGGTCCCCGAGACGCATCTAAAAAGCGCTTGTAACACAGAGTGAAAACTCCGTGTGAACAAGCCCTTAAAAGGTTTATTGGATTTTCAAATAATAACAAAACAGTGGAGTAGAATAGAAATGACATAAGTATGACAAGCGCAGAAATGGACATCATCAAGCACAGGGCTCACGGAGTATACATGCAAACACATGTACGAGATATATAGTACATACAAAAACATGTTATTGTAACAATCAGAAGTCATGAATGGTCCACAACTGGCAGACCCGAGATAAAATGTGCAAACCAGCATGAGAATGTGCTCGAGGCCCCCCTTATTTACATAAGAGGGGGAAAGAGGGGAATTTAAAAAGAAAAACTCGAACCTGGCTCCATCCTCGCTGCCTCTCCCCCACGGCCACGCCCATACATAGTCACCGGTAATCCCAAAGAGGGACAAAATGCGAAGTGACATTGGGAAATTAAAGAGTTAACGCTCGAACTTCAGGAGAAGCTAGGTACCCCAAGGAGCCCCCTTTGATTATTTTACTTATATACTGGGCAACTCCTTTAATTAAGCAGATAAACAAGAAAGACGTTCATCTAGAACAGAGGTCCCCAACCACCGGGCCGCGGAGCACGATCTATCGGTCGGCGGTCCGGGCTCCAAATGATGCCGACTGCTTGCTGACCTTGTAAGTGCGGGCAGTCGGCATCTAATCTGCATCTATAATCTACTTACTTAATGGGGCTCACAGAACTGATTATGTTTATTATATACATGTATAATGCTGACCCATAGAGCTGATCAATATAACTGGAGACTGATTGTCAGGTCTGTGGGTCAGCATTATATCATATAATGCTGACCCACAGAGTTGACAATCAGTCTGCAGTAATAGAATATTGGTTGCCCCATACTATACCTGTACATGACACAGTTTGCACTTTACTGTATTTTTGTGCGTGCGGTTCTACACCTCCAATCCCCTTCGTAAACGCGCCCCCGATAGCCCAGGCCGTGCAAAAATTGTCTTGCATAAGACTGTTCCCTGGAAAAAAGCTTGGGGGCCACTGATCTAGAAGATCAACTGGAAGGACATACAACTATTGTTGGATCCGTTTAAGAACTGTGACATCATTTCTGGACAGTATATATCACTGCACCCTCAGGGACCCCGTGCACAGCAGAGCTGCCTCAGAGTCACTGGAGCTCCCACTACGGCACCTCTGCTGAAGAGGACTAGGGGTCCATTAGCTGAATTACCAAATTATTACAGCTGAGTGCAGAGATTGGCGCAATCTCCAGCATATTCATTTCTCAAGAACATTGTATCAGACCCCACTACAGAGGAGTGTACCTGAGCTGAGCCTGGCTTCAAGACACACCCACTGAGTGATGACAAAACGTTCACTGAGGCCATGTGATCAATGTACTTGGTTTGCAGGAGGTAGGGGAAGGACAGCGCTGTGTGTCTGGTTCTGCACAACAGGACAGGTAAATAATTTTTAATAAGGGCTTGTTCACACGGAGTTTTCACTCCGTGTTACAAGCGCTTTATAGATCCGTCTCTGGGACCGACAGGACGGACCCAGAGACATATCTAAACAATTAGTAGTGAGATTATCACTGCGGGCTATGAGGAACATGCAGCGGTGTTCACGAGAGATCGCTGCTGCGTGTTTCCCTCCTGCCTGTCGGCTCCGTCTTCCGGACCCGATCAAAGAATTGACATGCAATTCTATCAAAGACGGAGCCGTCAGGCAGGAGGGGAACACGCAGCAGCGATCTCTCATGTGAACACCGCTGCGTCTTCCTCATAGCCCGCAGTGATAATCTCACTGCTAATTGTTTAGATCCGTCTCTGGGTCCGTCCTGTCGGTGCCTGAGACGGATCTGTAAAGCGCTTGTAACATGGAGTGAAAACTCCATGTGAAAAAGCCCTAAGTATGAATTACAAAGTTTAATACAATACAGTTGTGAGCCCTATAACAAATAAAAAGATAGAAAACCCCTTTAATGAAAGTGAAGGTTGTTATTAGGCAATGGAAAAGCTAAAGGTGCCCGTGACCCATAAGTCATTGGGAAGGACTGGATTTCCCGGAGGTTGTCGGGTCATGAGCACAAACCCTTTCATTAGGTAGAGAGCACTATGTGTGTGCCGTCATGTCGCCCCTGCCTGAATGGACTGGCAGTGGTGCCATCAGGACAGTACTCCTGTTAGGGGCCACTGATATGTTGCTAGATCGTAGCCGGTAATGGGCAAATGGCCCTAGATGCTTCAGCTACACAGGGCCCTGCAATGACTGATGGCAGCCCTGGTACTGGCGAGACTCAGGCTAACCCATGGGGCTGTCACATGAGGGCATCTCCGAGACCCCAGCTGCTATGGCAGAGCATTACATAGCACCCGCTGACCACAAAGGCTGCCATGATTCCCACCACTCATGTGCTGGCTCCTCCTATTTCCCTACTGAGTGTCAGAACAGAAGCTTAGGTTGAGTCTCCCTTTAAGGGCAGGTTGCCATGGACACAGTGTGATCTGATTAATGCGGGACACAGGGACAGACCCCCCCACCCAAAGCAATGCTACGTACCCTCCTCATAGGGGGTGATGATGGAGTCTGCCCAGGCCGTCTCATCCTCCTTTATATCCAGCACTCGGTCTATGGATTTCTGGGCCTGCGACAGCGCTTGCTTGGCGAAGCTTGAGAGGTGAGAGGCATTAAACCAGCTCATGGTGCCGGGTTCTCCTCCTCCTCCTCCCCGGGAACCCGTCACACAGCGGCCGCAAAGCTTCTAGCACTTCCCGAACACGTAGCAGTAAACAAACCCCATCGTTGCGCCATCAGAGCGCGACAACTCCCGTCCCAGAGGCGTTGTCAAGGCCGATCACGTGACGTCATTGCGGCGCGACACTGGCATTCCCGGAGTCGCTGATCACGTGACTCCAGTAGGCGGTGCTGCGGGCGCGCGCTGGTTAGCACCATCCATCTCACCAGACCTCACTTCTGTGTCCTGGGACATGGCAGCGACGAGTGGGCACAGACACAGGACATTAGCTCAATGGCAGCCAGTTTAGGAGGGTCAGATGGCTGCGGGGACAGGGATTCCAGGACTTTTAAGAACTTGCCTACTGCCCCTCCCCCCATTGCACTAGATGGGTTGTCCGGGTCTTTTTTTATGTAGTTGAAGGGGTTTCACCATAGATGCAGGGGCGTAACTGGAGAAGGCTGAGCTCCAGCACAAACTTTAGGACATTCTCGTTATAGGGGGCCCCATATAGATAGGCGCCATTAGTCCGAAAATAACTAAATCACCTGTATCCACGATCCCTGACACGGGCAGCGCCATGATATAACAGCGCCTGCTAGGCTGAAACAGGCGGATTAGCAGAGTGGAGCACTGGCGGTCCTGCCCAGACCAGGAGGCGCCGGGCCCTGCAGAAGTTGCTCTGGCTGCTACTTGATAGTTCCACCCCTGCATAGATGTATTTCATGCCTGGTTTGTCCTGCTTCAGCTCTGAGTGTGCTCAAAAGGGGGCGTGTGATTTGTTTGAATTGCATCTCATGTGACCCAGGATGACATCACCAGGTCTAGCTCCACAGTGCGCTCACTCTAGTGCAGTGTTTCTCAATTCCAGTCCTCAGGACCCACCAACAGGTCACGTTTTCAGGCTTTCCTCAGTATTGCACAGGTGATATAATTATTGTCTGTGCATTCTGAATACATGACCTATTGGTGGGTCTTGAGGACTGGAGTTGAGAAACACTGATGTAGTCAAAGGTCTGTTTATGTAAAGAGCTGTGACTAGCTACAAAGTAGCTGTGTGGTTAGTACTGCTGTCTTCCAGCTTAAGGCCATGTTCACACGGCTTAAAATGGGCCGTATTTCGGTCTGTAATTACGCGCTGAAGTGCACAAATTACGGGCTGAAAACGTCCCATTCATTATGGTAATCCACAGTTCTCATAGAGAACTATGGATTACGTCTCCTCTCCCTGCTCGGCGAATCCGCCGGGCGGGGAGTTAAGTGACATGTGAATTACTAGCGGTGTATACGTGCCACTGGTAATGCAAGTCAATGGGCTGGCGACGTGCCGGCCCCCCGTCCCACACGGCGTAATTGCGGGCGTAATTACGTCCCGCAGTTAAGCCGTGTGAACATACCTAAGGACATGTCCCCACTGCACGGGTTTTTCAGCCGGTTTGCGGTTTTTCAGACCGCCTGAAAAACCGGCCGAAAATGAGCACAATTGTGCTCTATGGAAAACCCGTGCAGCAGTCCCCACTGCAGGTTCCGCACGGCTGTTTTGTCGCCGGCGACAAAACAATGAACAAGCACTATCTTCTGTCCGGTTTCCGGACGGAACATGTGCATCTCAATGGGAGGGGGGAGGGCTGTTCTCCGCTCATCGCAAACTGGCCGGTATTTGTCCTGTGCCGTGTGAACGGCCCCTAAGAGTCCCAGGTTCATATCCCTGCAGGAACCAGACGTGGGTTTTTGTTTTGTCTCAATGCACATACCTGATTGAGGTTTATTTTTTCTTTTTATTTGCACTGTTTGACTAATTACTATGGAGTACAGAGGACAGGAGTAGAATGACAGCACCTGGGGTTTAACTCTCGCTTAGCAGTGAGTACGTGTGATTACTAAGCAGGGAAAAGTCTGACAACAGCTGCCTGAGAGGAGAGGTGATGCCTGAGCATGTGCGGCCAGGACTGAGAAGCTCTCGTCACTGGTCGTATCCCCTGGAGATGAGCTGTACACTGTGGAGGCAAATAGGACAAAAATGTTGCAGAATTTTAATAATGATGAATGGTGAAAATGTTTATAGTTTCATTTGCAAGCTTCTCACATCAATTTTACCTTTGTAGTAAAACCCCTTTAAGCTTATTGTGGCCAAAACAATTGTTATAGACTTTATTGAATTTATATGGATTTTACATGTTTTTATTATTTATTTTAAAGCACCATTAGTTCCAGGGCACTGTACATTCAAGGGGGGGGGTTACATACATAAGTCCAAACAACTACAATGGTGATGATAAAAGATTAACAACAGAGGGAGAGAGGACCCTGCCCGCGAGGGCTTACAATCTACAAGGAAGGTGGGAAGAGACAGGAGGTGAGGGGCAGACATGTTTGTGGGGTGGAGTAGGGGCAGCAGGGTTATTGTAGGTTATCCTGAAGAGATGGGTTTATTTACAGTATTATGATTATGGCAGTCACTGAAGAGCCTCTGTTTAGAACTGCACATACACCATAGAAGCGTCAACCTCCAGACTAGCGCACATGCCCAGTAGCTCATTATCTGCATTGATCAGCTGCTGCTTCTATGCTGTAACCACCCTCTGACTGCAGTGTCATACTACTTGGTATAGTGTTGTTCCAGGAAGACAGTGCCGGCCAGCCTGCTGACTGCCGCACATGCCCACTAGATAACTATTTACTAGGCATGTACACAAGCGACTTCTATGTATGTAGTAGTAAGAGATGACGTTCTGATAGGAACCTAACACTTACGGTCTTGAACATAGTACTGTAAATAATGTAAGAATACAACATGTAAAATACATATATTGTCTATAAAGATTGTTTGACTATAATGAGCTTATTTATTTATTTTTTAAATGAACCGGACCTCAATTCCAAAAAAGTTGGGACACAAAACAAATTGTGAATAAAAACTAAATGCAATGATGTGGAGGTGCCAACATCTAATATTTTATTCAGAATAGAACATAGATGACAGATCAAAAGTTTAATCTGAGTAAATGTAACATTTGAAAGGAAAAATATGTTGATTCCAAATTTCACAGTGTCTACAAATGCCAAAAAAGTTGGGACAAGTAGCAATAAGTGGCTGAAAAAATGACATTGAGCACATAACAAACAGCTGGAAGACCAATCAACACTAATTAGGTGAATTGACAACATGATTGGGTATAAAAAGAGCTCCTCAGAGTGTCAGTGTCTCTCTGAAGCCAAGATGGTAAGAGGATCACCAATTCCACCATTGTTGCGCAGAAAGATAGTGCAGCAATACCAGGATGGGGTTAACCAGCGTAAAATAGCAAAGACTTTAAAGTTATCATCATCAACCACACATAACATCATCAAAAGATTCAGAGAATCTGGAACAATCGCTGTGTGTAAGGGTCAAGGCCGTAAAACTCTACTGGCTGCTCGTGATCTCCGGGTCCTTAAACGTCACTGCACCTCAAACAGGAATGTCACTGTCAGGGAAATAACAGAATGGGCTCAGGAATCCTTCCAGAAAGCATTGTCAGTGAACACAATCCAGAGTGCCATCCGCCGTTGCCAGCTGAAACTCTACAGTGCAAAGAGGAAGCCATTTCTAAGCAAGCTCCACAAGCTCAGCCGTTTGCACTGGACCAGGGGTCATTTAAAATGGAGTGTGGCAAAATGGAAAACTGTTCTGTGGTCAGATGAGTCACGATTTGAAGTTCTTTATGGAACAGTGGGACGCCATGTCATCCGGACCAGAGAGGACAAGGACAACCCAAGTTGTTATCAACGCTCCGTTCAGAACCCTGCATCACTGATGGTCTGGGGTGGCATGAGTGCTTGTGGCATGGGCAGCTTGCATGTCTGGAAAGGCACCATTAATGCAGAGAGCTATGTTCAGGTTCTAGAACAACATATGCTTCCATCTAGACGTCATCTCTTTCAGGGAAGACCCTGCATTTTTCAACAAGATAATGCCAGACCACATTCTGCAGCAATCACAACATCATGGCTACGTAGGAGAAGGATCCAGGTACTGAAATGGCCGCCTGCAGTCCAGAGCTTTCACCTATAGAGAACATTTGGCGCATCATAAAGAGGAAGGTGCGACAAAGAAGGCCCAAGATGATTGAACAGTTAGAGGCCTGTATTAGACATGAATGGGAGAGCATTCCTATTTCTAAACTTGAGAAACGGGTCTCCTCTGTCCCCAGACGTCTGTTGACTGTTGTAAGAAGAAGGGGGGATGCCACACAGTGGTAAAAACGGCATGGTCCCAACTTTTTGGGGATTTGTTGACGCCATGAAATTTTGAAACAACATATTTTTCACTTAAAATGATACATTCTCTCAGTTTCAACTTTTGATCTGTGATTTGTGTTCTATTCTGAATATAATATTAGATGTTGGCACCTCCACATCATTGCATTCAGTTTTTATTCACAATTTGTTTAGTGTCCCAACTTTTTTGGAATTGAGGTTGTACTTACTGCTCCTGTTGATGTCATCACCAGAGCTCCGGTGACCCCAGCAGGTCCCTCACCAGTGACGTCACCATAAGCCAATCACTGGCCTGCATGTTTGGCACGTGGCCATTAAGGCCATGCGCATGAGCCATGAACAGGACATCATCGGTAGGGGACACTTAAAGGGGTTTTATCATTTGAAGTGTTTGCGCTCTTCAGCGAATTCTATGAGATTGTATTTGAAATCCAGGGGCAAGACTCTCCTCTCAGCAGGCGTGTCTATCCTCACTGAAGAGCTGTGACATCATCATTCTGTATTTGCAGTAGAAGGGGGGAGGTTGTCTGGAGAGGACAGCTATGCAGCCTCCTGCAGTGTTCTCTTGTGTCTGCAGAGCCTTCAGCTTCAGGCTCCACAAGCTCCTTGTTGTGCTATAAGCAATTATACACACAGCCTGAACTGATGAAACACGTGAGGAATGCACACTGCCCCCCCCTCCCCCCTTGCCTCTCCGTTATCAGGCAGGAGACTGTATGACTGTGTTTTATGGAGGGAACACAGGACATAAGACTGTGTTATATGGAGGGATCTATGAGTTAAACAGTCCGTAATTAGATCATTCATCTTAGAGCTGGGAGATGAGTATACAGCCAGCAGCCCTCTCACAGAGCTGGTTTTACTTTCGGTTTTAGAAGCTCAGAGGGGAGTAAACACAGAGTGTGCAGGCAGCCAATCACAGCGCAGTGGGTGTGTCTGGGGGTGTATCCCAACAAGCTGAATGAAATGTAAGTCAGCCAATCACAGTGCAGGGGGCGTTTCCAGGGCGGAATCCATCCAGGGGCATGTCCTGACTAGCCAATCACAGAAAAGGGGGGGGGGGTTTGTCCCAACTAGCCACTCACAGAAGGGGTGGGGGTGTCCCGACTAGCCACTCACAGAAACGGGGGCGTGTCCCAACAAGCAGAAGTAGAAAAAAGATGCATAGTAAAGCTCATATCTGCTATACTAAGTGACTTAGGTAATGCAACCCAATTACAAAAGTGCTTATTTTTACTGTCCCCATAATCTGAGATATGATCTTTGTAGCAAGAAAACCCCTTTAAGCTCTGCCAGTGCTGGTACACCATCAACAGCAGAGGAAAGCACTGGCTCAGTTTTATTGTATAGCGGTTGTCTTTTGATGGTGGGTGGTGCAGGTCTATTGGCATTAAGGGTTATCATCTCCCTGTGCCGCAACCACACTAAAAAGCAAATGATCAAAGCAAATTCCCCTGGCTGATCAGGTCACTGGGTTTCCAATTACCCCATCGGGTCCTGAAGAAACCCTCTAAATTCAGCTTTGGGGACCTAAAATATCCTCGGGACTATCTATTCAGAAGGCCTGCTGCTAGGGCACAGCATGGGTTGCCTTAACAGCAGTCGGTGTAATATACTAGCTTACAGAAGTGCCTTGATAACCTTAAGAGCATAAAGTAAATATTTAATATAGTAACCCATCAGTGAAAAGTAAAAAAAAAAAACTGTCCAAAAAAATTTAATATAGAAAACATTTAACTGTGCATACATTTATTTAAAAAATCTACACATTTAAGCTGTCTACATGGTCGCAATAACCTGAAGAATTGATTTAACAGGTTATAAAAAAAAAATGTAGAAAAAAAACCACTTTAGCCTAGTGAAGGCTTCCATTGCTGCCATGTTTTTAGTTTTACTATTTCCTGCCCCAGATAGGAAGCAGTAAAACCGCCATCTTTGTACACCCTATTGCATTGTTTATAAAATACAATAGAACGTATAAACACAATCGCCCCCTAGGGAGACTCCATGTTAAAGAAAAACAGAAATATATATTCAAAATTCATATTACTCCCATTTGAAAAATAATAAAGTTACACATAATTGGTATTGCTACATCTGAAAAAGTCTGATATATTAAAAGATAAGATCATTTATCCCGTACACTGAGCATCATAGAAGAAAAAATTCCAAACGCTAAAAATGTGGTTATTTGGTCATTTCAGGTCCCCTAAAAATGATCAATTAGGTCCATGGGTAGAAGTGTAAAGAAGTTATTAGTCACATAAGGTGGCGCTGCAGTGCAGATTTCAAAAATAGAAAATGTTTGGATTTATTTTTACAGTATTATACCATAATGTAAGCCCTATATGTTTAGAATTGCCAGAATTGGATCAACCTGCAGAATACAGAGAACACATCATTTGTACTGGAGAGTGAACGCTGTAAAAAAAACAAAAAACCCGCAAACATGGCACAAGTATGTTTTTTCACATTTTGATCCACTTAGAATTTTTTTGCGGTTTCCCAGTATACTCTATGGTACGGTGAATGACACCATTAGAAAGCACATCGTGTCCTGGAAAACAAAAGCCTCATATCTATGTAGATAGAAAAATAACAGAAAAAGTTAAAGGGGTTTTATCATTTCATTAAATGGTCTTCAGAATAAGGGGACAGTGAAAACAAGTAACTTTGCAATTAGATGTCATTAGCAAAGCTGCCTTGTTCTCACAGTGTCCCTTATCTTGTGTTTCTGTTTACTCTGATATCCATTGCTGGTCGGATCCCTCCTCCTTGCATTTCACTAGCTGAGAGCTCATTTACATTCTGTACAGCCCCTGGTCGTATTCATGGACCGAGCATTCCTGTGTCTCCCACTCTGGGACCGGCGCATTTTCACTTTATACAGCCAGAAGAAACAGAATTACACTGAAGGGCTTACACAATCAGGAAACAGCACAATTTGTGTCGATCCCTGCCTGACTCAGAGTTAGGGGCCGTAGCATTTTCTCTTTCCACACCCAGCAGAAACAGTCTGCAGCAGAATCTAAAATGAGAAAACATAACAGTTTTGTCCCGGTGCCTAACTCTCCTGCATAGAAGGGCGATCTGTGCCGTTCATAAAGCTGTACCACTTCAACTGGAACACCTCTCCAGCGGTGAGAGGAGAAGCGTGCTCAGTCTAGATTGAATGCAGCCTGTGGTATGTATACAGCTCTTACAAAAATAAGACTGATAGGGAGAGACACAGTGACATGTGGACTCAGAGAGTAGGAGGGGGGGGGAGGGTACTCTGGGGGCCAGCATGAACAGTGAATGGGGGATGAGGTCACCCAGCTGGGAGGGGAAGAAACGCCCCTGCATTTCTGGAGTTGAGAAGCTGAGAGCAGTATGAATCAGCCGAACTAAGGAAGCGATACATCCCCTTTAAGGCTCTTGGAAGGCGAGGAAGGAAAAATGGATGCGTCAACCAAAAAAAAACACTCATGCCTTAAGGGGTTAATTTTCAACAGACAGCACCAGCTCAAGTGCAGGGACCCTGATTTATGGGACTGTGTAATCAGAAACTGACATATTTAAATTCTTTTGAACATGTTTCTTACATGAGTATTCCCACCATTCAGCTTCATGGCATGCCAATAAGATATGCCATCGGGGGTTTGATACCCGTGAGTCCCACCATCCATCTCGAGAACAGGCCCATGAAACCTCTCCATTTTGAATGAAGAGGTGTTTGGGACTCTTTGGGTATGTTCACAGACTTAATTCGCTGCATATTTCGCGGTGTACTGTGCTTAATACGCGGGGAAATGCGCGCCATAATTACGGTAATCCATAGTTCTTAAGAAAACTATGGATTACACCTCCTCTCACCGCTCGTACAATACAAACGTCTTGTGCGCACGCGGAGATAAGTGACGTCAATTACTTGCAGCGATTACGCGCCGTGAGTAATGCATGTCTATGGGGCCGGCGGGCAAATCAGCGCGAGCTCCCGAAACACATGATGTACTGCGGCGCATACTGTACACACCGCAGTACATCGTGTGAACATACCCCTTCATTAATTGCAATGGGAGGTGCCAGTACCGCCAAGCTAGGACCCGCACCGATCACACATTGATGAAAATGTGTGTATTGGGAAAACCCATTTAAGATTTGTTGAATTTTCTTTCCTTCCTTCCCAAGTTGTCATTTAAATTTACCCCCTTCCTGACCTTTTTCATCTTGTTCGTTTTTGCCTCTGTCTTCCAAAAGCCATAACCGCTTAATTTTTTCCCTCTACATAATCATATAAGAGCTTGTTTCTTGCTTATCAAGATGTATTTTTCAATGGTGCCATTGATTCTACAATATAATATACTGGGAAACTGAAAAAAAAATTAAATGGGATGGAAAAACATAATTGCAGCATTTCTGCAGGGGATTTGTTTATACCATGTTTCCCCGAAAGTAAGACACCCCCGAAAGTAAGACATAGCAGAGATTTTGTTGAATTCCCTAATATAAGGCACCCCCTGAAAATAAGACATAGCGGAAATCATTAGAGGGTTGAAGAACCTGTGAAGAGAGGTCATGTGACTGTGATGTCACCACAGGTCCCGAACATCCAAAGGAGAGTAGACAGAAAGTACATGTAAGTAACAGAGGGGAAAGGGGGGAGAACAGAGCAATGATACTGACACACACACATCTCACAGGATGGCTGATGGGGCATGATGGAACTTCTGGTTCCACAGGTCCCAGAAATGTTACATTTGCCATACTTTGTGATAAGTCACTGCAGCTGCCATAAAATCCTTTACATATATTCTATGGTTTGTGACTCTAAACTTTGATATATAATATATATATATATATATATATATATATACACACACATACATACATACATACACACACACACACTAGTATAGCATGCTATCATTTATTCGTGGAAAAATAAGACACCCCCTGAAAATAAGACCTAGTGCATCTCTAGGAACAAAAATTAATATAAGACGCTGTCTTATATGTTAACAGTATGTTATCTGTGTTCTGGAGGTTGGTGCGATTCCGAGGATACCAAATGTGTAGTTTTCCTTATGTACTAGGACTACTTTTTTACTTTGCTGCTCAGGCAAGAACAGAACAGATCCCTATATTTTCAGGTGTTATATAGGGTTAAACTGGCGACACACATAAGAGCAAAGCTAGAGAAACGAGCCTTTTTCAGCAATCTGCCATGATGTAATGTGTAGGGTCCTACGCTCTACTAAGAATGGGTGTGTTTGATCCAACTTTCACCAGGCGCCTGGTCCGTGCATTACATATTGGATTATACGTTTTAAATGCCAGTTTGTAATAAAAGCCAGCCCTAGATGTCAGACCCCTGGACCTTGCCAATAAGCTGCTCGTTTATCCAATAAATAGGAGCTCTATTTGTACATGGTTGTCTTTATTAGACTAACACCAGATTCTTCATGTTTCCTTACACTACTACATACCTTGCCCCGGGCTTCAGGCTACAGCTCTGTAAATGACCAAATAGCAGATCACTATATCAGCAGACATTCGACTTCTTGACGTTATGTCACCAGGCTATTGGCCCCTCTGCTTAAACAGATAATTAGGTTAATGGCCTCCCCAGTCTATCATTTTTATTACTCATTGTCAGTCTTACTATAGCACAGAGGATGACAAAAGTGAGGAATACTATAGTAAAGGTATTAAAAAAAAAAAATAATTTAGCAGTAGTCTGTGAGCCACATCTGACTGTCCCCAGTTTGCGGTTACATCACCTAGCTCAGAGGTGTCAAACTCATTTTCAGAGGGTCACATCAGCATTATGGTTCCCCTTAAAGGGCTGTTTGTAACTGTAGAACTGTATAAGCCTAAGTACTTAAAGGGAACCTGTCACATAGTTTATGCCCCCTTTGCTGAGGACAGCACAAGCCAGTGTCAGACCTGCTATTTCCAGCACTGTGTCCCTTATTCTATAAGATGCTGTAGTTTTAGAGCATTTAATGCTCAAATTGTATTCATGAGCAGGTGTTAGCTCCGCCCACCAAAGGCTAGCCCCCGCCCACCTGACAGTTATTCACATATTTCTACCTGTTCAAAGTAACAGGTTTATCAGTTGAGGTGGGCGGGACTAGCCTCAAGTGGGCAGGGTTTGAAAAAAAACTGACTTTTCTGGCTGAAAACTGCAGAGTTGAGCCTTAAATACTCTAAAACTACAGTATCTTACAGAATAAGGGACACAGCGCTGGAAACAGCAGGTCTGACACTACCTTGTTCTGTCCTCAGCAAGGAGGGCATAATCTATGTGACAGGTTCCCTTTAACTTATTATCACACCATATACAGCCCTTGGAAGTATCCCAGCAGGTGTTTTGAGGCATATGTACTTTTTTCTGGGTTGCTGATAATGTAGTTTGAAGTGTTTTGCCAGAGATCTTCTGGTGTTCCACATTGTCAGTAAAAGACCAGGATGTCCTTTAACACTTATGTAATAGCCAGCCCCTTCTGTAGCATCCTCCCTTGGCTAGGGTGCCGGAGCAGTGTCACAGCCTCTGAGTCATTGAGGAGATGCACTGCCAAAGCTCTAAATCGAAGATGGCATCTCCTTCCTGTGCGAGTGCCGCCACCTCTGTCAAGCAATGGCTGGGTCCTTGGTGGACAGTGGAACGCCAGTCCTTCTGTGTCCAGATCTTGTCCATCCATAATCGCTGTGGCTAAGTGCTCTCGAGTTGAATTTGGCCGGTGGGCCTCAAGTGTGCCACATGTGACGTAACTCAAGCGCCACTAAAAGTAGATCCTGTAGTGAAAATGTTTGCTACTTCTACTGTACACATCCACCTCTCTGCCATCACCAATTGCTATAGGATTCATTTCTGTATTTTTGAGATGAGAAACCCATATACGTTTCTGGAGAACATATACGCTCCATATGGACTTGACCCCGAGACAGGAACAGTGCTATGCCAAAAGAAGCTAGAAATGCATTTAATCTCGACTGGACACAAACAAGGTAACGAGGGTTTTATTCTGCCTAATTACATTGTTTACAGCTCTCCTACAAAACACACTGCATGTTTTATCAGAAGAGGAAAATACATAAAAGAAACATTTATACAGTACACAGCAGTTAACAGACGACTGTACAGGGGGGATGTTCCAAAAAGTATATTTAAAATGCTCCTTGGGGCGTGTTTAAAACCTTTTTTTTTCCCCCTTCATAAATAATTGCTTCCTCAGGACTATGTTACATGAGCATTTTAATGGCAGTCAAATAGGAAATCATTTACTGTCATAATGCCACTGCTATCAGTCTGCCCTCCATCCCAGTGCATATCATAACTTACTGCAGTCCTGTCTTATAAGTTAATAACTAAAAGTGGCCACATGGATCATATCCGAGGTCTGTCCGGCTCAGTTGTAAAGTGAAGCTTGAACAGCACAGTCTGTGGTGTGGTAACGTCAGCAACTGCAAGCTCCTGTCCATCAACCAGGCCGAGCTCTGGAGAGAAAAAGGAAAACATATGATGTATAGTCAATGGATTGATTTACAAGGTTGTATGAAAACTGTAGCAAGCTGGCCTAATAGAGAACGTGGAGGAAAGCGCTGCAATGCCAGGGAGCGCCACATGGGAGGACGGGAAAATCAAACATGTAAATGTAGAAAGCTGAAGAAGAGGTTACATAGCAAAACGCAGCGGCGGGAGGGGCACTCCGCACTGGAGCAGCGGCGGGAGGGGCACTCCGCACCGGAGCAGCGGCGGGAGGGGCACTCCCGCACCGGAGCAGCGGCGGGAGGGGCACTCCCGCACCGGAGCAGCGGCGGGAGGGCCCCTCCGCACCGGAGCAGCGGCGGGAGGGGCACTCCCGCACCGGAGCAGCGGCGGGAGGGGCACTCCCGCACCGGAGCACGGCGGGAGGGGCACTCCCGCACCGGAGCAGCGGCGGGAGGGGCATCCCGCACCGGAGCAGCGGCGGGAGGGGCACTCCCGCTCCGGAGCAGCGGCGGGAGGGGCACTCCCGCACTGTAGCAGCGGCGGGAGGGGCACTCCCGCACCGGAGCAGCGGCGGGAGGGGCACTCCCGCACCGGAGCAGCGGCGGGAGGGGCACTCCCGCACCGGAGCAGCGGCGGGCGGGGCACTCCCGCACCGGAGCAGCGGCGGGAGGGGCACTCCCGCACCGGAGCAGCGGCGGGAGGGCACTCCCGCACCGGAGCAGCGCGGGAGGGGCACTCCCGCACCGGAGCAGCGGCGGGAGGGGCACTCCCGTCACCGGAGCAGCGGCGGGAGGGGCACTCCCGCACCGGAGCAGCGCGGGAGGGGCACTCCCCCACCGGAGCAGCGGCGGGAGGGGCACTCCCGCACCGGAGCAGCGGCGGGAGGGGCCCTCCCGCACCGGAGCAGCGGCGGGAGGGGCACGCCCGCACGGGATGCGCTGGAGGACCGGGGGGAACTCTGCACAGTATGCACTGGAGATCTAGGGGGAATGGGGGAGGAGTCTGCACAGTATGCATTAGAAATTTGGGGGGAACGCTGCACATTATACAACACTCAGTGAACACTGTACACAAACACTAGCAGAAAGCCCTGCAGCTTCCTGCTCCCGACGCCGGCGGTCATGTGTCCACCAGGACTTGGTAGTTGCAGAGAAGCTGCTGGGTCTTAGCAGACCTAGATCAGCTCTGTGGTTAGTACAGATGGCTGTTTTTCTGCTCTAACTGGGGCCAAAACATCAGCACCAGCTACAAGGGAAATCAGAAGGAAAAGAAAAAATAAAATCTAATGATGCCCCCCAAAGGTCTTTTTCTGACCTTACGGAGGGCACAATATGTAAAATAAAATATTCAAGAAAAACACACAAAATACAATGTTATATATATTTTTTTAAAATTAACAGCTGAAACCGTAACTTTCAGCCCCGCCCCTTACAACCTAAAACTTTAGATCACCTATGTATATATGCCTGGGAGAAGTGACACAGTTACAAAACTTCTCTGAGCGCTACTTTTGCTGTTAAAAAAATAAATTATTAAAAAATGTGACTTTTTTCACCATTTTCCCTCCTATTTTTTTTTTTTTAAATCTAATGTAAAATTACATAAGGATAAATCTAATTTTATCAGGGAAAAAAAAGGCGAAAAAAACTATTAACATGCGGTAAAGAAATTAAAAGCGTTTAAAAACCGTAATACTAGGGAAAAAAGGAAAGGGGTGGAAAGGAGGTTAAATGGCTCTGTCAGGAAGGGTTTAACACACAACCCCTTTTGCTATTTTACAAATAAAATGCAAATTACAAAATATATATATACAGAAATGGTATCAGTGTTCTTTATCATATATGGTGAACACTGTGGAGGATAAAAAATTCCATCCGCCAAAATCGTGTATTTTTAGACATTTCATCTTCTGCAAAAACAAGGCCTCATACATTTTCGAAGGTGCGGAGGAAAACAAAAGTGACGTAAAGAAAAGTCGCTGCAAATTTAAGGGGTTAAATCATTACATTGTGTTTTTTTTTTTTCAATTTTTGCTGACAAACAATAGATTCATCAATTCCCGTCTCCTTCCTGCAGAACATGTTAAGCAAGTTGGTCAGGGGAAATTTGGTTAAAATTGTTTGGCACCGTGCCCATCTACAGGACAGCAAAGAAAGCTTTAAAGATCTAAAAATTTGATAACATGCTTCTGGAATGGCTGTCAAACTATTTTGTTTGGTGGGCCCTGGTTCCCTCCACAAATGATGTCAAAAGGAGAGAAGTTTCTGGCAGCTGGATAGCAACTTTCTCTTTGGGGTTTTCACACGGGTAATTTCCGTGCGCATTTTTTGCCCCGTATTTTTGGGGGGGGGGGGGGGTTTTTTTCCGGGAAGATGCGCGGGCCCCAAATTTCAGTAAAACCATAGCTCTCATAGAGAAAATGGATTAGGGGTTGTCCCCCCACGCGCACATTTCGATTTGTTTTTGTAAAGCGCGGGTTTGAGAAGTGACGTCAATTATTTGTGGCGTAATCGCGAGTAATACATGTCAATGGGGCTGGCAGCTCCCCGTGTGTCGGGAGTACACGCTGCTCAGCGCTACTGTACGTGTACTGTACGCGCCGCAATTACACCATGTGAACATAGCTTTATTCTTGGGGGAGAAAAGCCACCACCAGAGAGGGTGGAGCAGCTTTCTTCTTTCTTTCCATGCAAGCACCCTACATGCTAGTCCAACCAAAAATGTAAGTGTATGAAAGGTGAAAGGGAAGGGAAAAATTGGTCTGGCTCTATTTTCCCTTGTTTTGTAAAATTTAAAAAAATAAAAATATATATATATATTTTATATATAATTTTTTTTATTTAAAATATAAAATATATTTTAAAAAATTTTTATATATATAAAAATATTATATTATATATATTTATATATATATATTATATATATTTTTTTTTTTTTTTTTTTTTTTTTTTAAAGGGTTTTTAAATTTTAAGGGGTCCCAAATTTTTTTTTGTATTTTATGCATAGCATTTCTTGATTTAGACACCTCTAATTCTTAGCATATAATACACTGACTTTGTTTTATGCTCAGTATGTGGAGCAGATCTAGTAAGAGGCTTAACATGAACCAGGTGGCTTATACTAAACTATCTGAGAGCAGGATGTGATAGAGGAGAGGAGCTGAGCTCTGGGATATACATTAATATAATCTGAGCAGGATTTCTGAGAAAAGAACTAGGAAAAAGAACAAAGTAACAATACTACTAAATCCTGCCCACAGACAGTTTGCTTTATACACACACAGAAAAAGCTCTCAATTAGTGTATGTGGGGTCAGCATACAACACCTGAAAAGTACTTAAAGGGGTTGTATCATTTCATTGAATGGTCTTCAGAATAAGGGGACAGTGAATACAAGCAACTTTGCAATTGGATGTCATTAGCAAAGCTGTCTTGTATTCACAGTTTTCCTTATCTTCTGTTTCTGTTTACACTGATATCCAGTCCCTCCGGATCCCTCCTCCTTGCATTTCGGCTGTGTAACAAATCTCCAGCTGTGAGAGGAGAAGAGTGCTCAGTCTAGATTGGTAGCTGGCTGTGGTTATGTATACAGCCCTTACAAAATATGACTGCATAGGGAGGACACATGACATGTGGACTCAGAAGTGGGGAGTCTCGGGAGCCGCAGTTATGAACAGTGAAGGGTGGGGGGGGGACGATGTAACCCAGGCTGGGAGGGAATGATACGCCCCTTGCATTTATAGAGTTGGGGGGGGGGGGGGGGGAAAAAGCGAGAGCAGTATGAAACTAGCCCGAACTAAGGATGCGGATACATCCATTTATGGACCAGACACATTTCTTCAGTTTTTGACCTCTTGTATCCTTTAACACATATATATCAGAAGTCTCGGCTTCTCTCCTCTTTAACCCTATATATCACAGAGGCTCAGGCTTCTCTCCTATATCATAAAACCTAATATATCACAGACTCAGCTTCTCTCCCTCTATCATAATAACCCTATATTATCAGAGCTCAGCTCCTTCTCCCTCTATCATATAACCCTACATATCACAGAGTCAGCTTATCTTCTCTACTCATTATAATCCCTATATATCACAGAGCTCGCATTCTCTCCCTTATCATATAACCCTATATATCACAGTGCTAAGCTTCTCTTCTCTATCATATAACCTTTAATATACAGAGCTCAGCTTCTCTTCCGCTCTATCATCTGTATAAACCCTATATATCACAGAAGCTCAGCTTCTCTCCCTCTATGCATATAAACCCTATATATCACAGAGGATTCAGCCTTCTTTCCTTGATCTTACTCTCAGATTGTTGATTTATGCTAACCTGACAGATTTGCTTTAGGGCTTTCTGGTTATTGAAAATCATGTAAGAATTCTATATGATCGAAACTGCTCGTCCACCGGATATCTCGAAAGTTAGTGTGAACTGTCAACTTTTGCCCGCAGATGTATGTTTTAGTCAATGTAAAGCTCAAAATTCTCTTCTTGGATGTATCCATGAAAGGGCATTCCATCATATGCGTTAAATGTTCTTCATTCTGCAGTGAGGACATTTAGAATATACGGCCATTTTTAGAGTTAGCTATAGTTAGAAATGGACTTGTAGGTCCATTTCTGGAAACAAGTGGTCTGTGTTTACATGAAAAAAAAATAAATCCTCTTCCCCCAGTCCTGGGTTTCCAGCACTGGTCTCTCCAGTCTTCTGTTTTCATTCTTCTACTTTGGCACAGTCACCACTGCTGGTTCTCATTGGCTGCAGACGTCACAGGCCTCTACTCCTATCGCCATTCAAAGCTGTTTGCTAAATGCTGTTCAATACCAGGGTCAGCATAGGAGGACATGTATGAAAACTATCCAGGTCTAAGACTTTCTTTGTTGCCAACAGCAACCAGAGTTCCCCATTAATTTTTTTCAGAGCACTATATGAAATGAAATGGGAGCACTGATTTTGTTGCCCATAGCAACCAGAGTCTTAAACCTAGACAGTTTTCATACATAAATCCCTATGTGTCTATTTTATAGACCAATATTAACAGTATAATAATCATGGAATATCCTTAAAATAGGCCTTCAATGTGTAATCACTGTGGCCTGCATATGGGACCATTGTTCTTGGCAGGAGGGGCTATAATGCCATTTGTATGGATTGACCAATTCATAGTACACAGAATACATATGGTCATAAAGCTCAATTATCTAATATTCACTATGTATCAATGACAACCGACCTTTTAACGTTTTACACAGATTCGGTCTTGTTCGTTCTTCTATAGACGCTACCGTCTGCACAACAAACAGATGTAAGTAAATATACATGTCCACGTAAAGGGCTATACATTTATACAGATGAAGAGGTCTGCACATATGTCCTTACCTGTAAATATAGGGTCTTATTCTTCCCATCCAGTGTTGCAGTGATAGCAGGAGACTTCATTTGTCTACAGGAAAACAAGAATACAGGTTGATCCCTGATGCATGGGCTTTTTGGTTACTGTATTTACTGTGAAGCGAGTGGATCTCAATGGTTTTCAGAAAACGGCAAAAATGCGCGTAGTGAAAAAAGATCAAGTAGTACAAGAAAGGACAAACCGTGCGCCTCGTGGTAAATCCCTTAACCACAGTTGGTCATAATTTTTTGACTTCACGTTATTCCTCTCAGCCTACCAAAAGCCATAACTTTTTTTTACTTTTCCAGTATATGGGAAAAATAATGTTATATTTTAACTCCTTAAGCCAAATGTCTGAAAAGAACTTCATGACCAGCACATTTTTTTAGTTTTAGCCTCGTTTCAACAGTCGTAGCTTTTTTATTTTTTTCACTTATGCAGTTTATGAGGCCTCATTTTATTCGAGACGAGTTGTACTTGTTACATTTCACAATTAACGTGTTACATTAATTCTACAGGTTATTATGGTTGTGTGGATACCTAATATGTGTAGGATTTTGTGTGTGTGTGTGGGTGTGTGTGTGTGTGATGTGTGTGTGTGTGTGTGTGTGTGTGTGTGTGTGTGTGTGTGTGTGTGTGGGTGTGTGTGTGTGTGTGGGTGTATGTATATATAATGCATGCACGGTTATTTTTTATTAAATATTTTTATTTTTTTCTACCATTTGTTTTTTCCTTTTTTTTTTTATAAAAAAACAAAAAAAACATTGAGTGTTAACTGTTACATTATCAAGTAAAAAAAAAAAAAAAAAAAAAATTAAAGGATTAGGCATATTCATATATGCTAATTACTTTATAATCCCTGTCAGTTTGACACAGGGCTAGCTGATCGTGGGAGCACCACTGTATGCCTGCATCGCTGTTTGATATACAGACAACCGGGGGACTTCTAGGTCCCCAGGGATGACTAGCTGTTGCAGCATTTTCCTGGGCTCTGTCAGTGTCACTAGGGAGTCACTGTTCACTATGACAACCAGAGTCAGGGGAAAAGCCCTTTGATTATGCTAGCGGTCATGAACCAGCTCCCCGGCTCGAAAGCGAGAATGTATGCAGTGACGTAGAGAATAAATACGTTGCTACAGATGAATTACCTGCACTGCCCGCCGTCTTGTTAAGGGGTTAAAAGGTGGGAATTTTACCAATAATGTGTAACTATTTTAATTTATATTTATTTGTAAAATGGCTACATATAGTCCTCCTATGGTACTTGACCGCTACAAGGCTAGGTTGCTTGTACACCCTACTGCATTAAATAATGAAGATGGGTGTGTAAGATGGCAGATCTATTGCTTCCTGTCATGGGAAGCCGAAATAATAAATAATAATAATATTTATTATTTATAGCTCCAAATATTCGCAGCACTTGTACAATATTGGAGGGTAAACGTACAGACATTACACATTAAAAGTACTTACAGATGAGGACAAGGTGAGGAGAGGGCCTGCTCGGCAGAGCTTACAATTATTAGGGTGTCGGGAGAGAACGAAGGGCTAGAAGGCTAGTTTTACAATGGTCAGGCTATGTGACATAATATGTTTTTTTTTTCTTAAATAGAATTCGGATGATCTAGCCACCCAAACAGAACATCTATATACAGTTAAGTGCGAAAATGAGATGAGGGCGCTAGGGAGTGTGGGGGGAGGGGGTTGAGGGTATTCGCATTAGGGATTCTCGGTAGACCAGACTGATGAAGATGGTATTCTCAGGGCCTTTTAAAGCTATGAGGAGTTTGAGTGTGCCTTAGATCGCCTGCTGGTAGCTTGTTCCAGGAGAACTGGTGGCCACACGTGTGAAATCTTGGAGACGGGCATGGGAGGTTCGGATGGATTGATGAGAGTATCCTTGATATCCTCAGCAAGAGCGGAGAGAGAGGGTAGGGTGGTAGACAGAGTATGAGGGAGGAGATGTTGGGAGGAGCAGCATTGTGGAGAACTTTATGAGTGAGGGTGATGAGTTTATGTTGTATCTGTACTGGATAGGCAAACCCCAGTGCAGTGATGGACACAGAGGTAGAGGCATCAGTATAGCGGCTGGAAAGAAAGACAAGCCTGGAAAGAACAGTGCGCCTCCTTCATTTAGACTCCACGGCCGCGATTGCCACAGCGCATAAATGGTTACATAACAGGTATATATATTTTACATTCCTCCTATATACACTGCTTTCTGGTTTCTCTCTGGCCTGTCATTGAATGGCAATGAGGTTTGGCTAATGGTTCTTTTTCAGGCCAGCTAAGGGCCTGGGAGGTGTGTTACCAGAATGACCTGATAAGTGTGAAGAAAGCTGGAAACCTCCCCAGTGCAGAAAACGTTTGACCCAATTCTTTTCAAGACGGAGCTGAGCTGCCTTTGAAAACACCACAGCGGCGATCCCTCATAGTGAACGCCGCTCCGTGTTGGCATAGACAGCAGTGATAATTCTCACTGCTAATTGTTAGATCCGTCTTGGGGACCGACAGAGCGGATCCCAAGACGGATCCTAAAAGCGCTTGTAACATTGAGTGTAAACTCTGTGTGAACAAGCCCTTATACGACAACTGCCACACACTGTTGGCAATAATATTGACGACAAAAACGTGACAGTAACTGAATCTATCAAGGTCATGTTGGTTTATGCATTACTTACAATGATGTGTCAGTTGTTAAGTAATCTAAAACCTCTTGGAGTTTAGCAGAGGAAGGAAACTGGATGTTTTGCGGGAGCTGGCTGCAGGCTGGGCAGTTTTCCTGTTAAAAAAAGAAAAAAAAAAGGGTCAGCAAAATTTGTAACTATTTATGATTCTAATCTGTCTTAGTTTAACCCCTTAATGACATAACACTTTTTGGATTATTTTTTTTTCCTCTCTGCCTTCAGAGAGCCATAACTTTTTTATTTTTCTGTCTACATAGACGTATGAGGTCTTATTTTTTGCAGGAAAAATTTAATAGTGCTTTTGAGCTTACCCCAGTTGAACATGAAAAAAAAACACAATTGTGCCATTTTTGCTGGGGCTTCACATTTATGGCACTTAAGTGTCTGGTATAAATGACATGTTATCTGTATTCCACAGGTCGCTAGGATTCCAATAATACCAAGTTTGTAGAGTTTTTGTTATGTTTTAGCAATTTTAAAAAATTGAAAAATAATTTCTAAAATATGCACTTGCAGCACCATTCTTCTGCACAAATAATTTTTTTGTATTTCCTAAATATTAGCATATTAAAAGAGTCTTATTTAATAGATACCACTATTGGGGCTTACCAGCACAACTAGTGATCCATAATAATCCCTATATTATCTCCTTCCCTGAAGACAGTGCCCAAAACCCAAACCACACAACCGGTTTTCACATATTCCCCTTATAAAACTTACGAAATGTGTTTGGATCAGCGGTTATATCGAAGGTTAGTGTCTTGCTTCTGTCTTGAGATCTTGTTTTTTTTATGAGAGAGTAATTTTAAGAGAGTTGATGTTTAGGAAGCTAATGAAATGTTGGTTATTCTATATAGTGATAGCTAGTTGTAGCATGACAAATGGAGGGTGGCTTTGAACGTTTCATATTTTATTCTACACTTATAAAACTTTTTAGTTTTTTCACTTGTATATGCAGTCTCCCTAGGATACTTGACCACGAGGGGGAGCAATCACCGGTACATCCTTTTGCATTATTTTTATAATGTAGAAGGAAATAATTTGAACAGTAACATGGGAGGTACGAAGCCTTCATTAGGCTTCTGGTTGCCATAGCAACTTCTCAGTACCTGGCGATCTTATCATGGTGCTGCCAATCGGGGAGAGGAACAGCGCACGGCAACATTCCTCATTAATTTAGATGCTGCTGTCGTGAACAGCGAGATTTAACGGCAGGGATCAGAACCGGCTCCAATCCCTGCTGTTAGCGATAGGTGTCAGCTGTATCTAACAGCCAGCAACCAACTGGCTTTAAAGTGGGCTTAGTGTGTGAGCTTCCTCCATACTCCATCTCTCCTCCTGTGTCTCGCTTAGTTAATTAGGAGGTTAATTGCCCCAAGAGTGAACTCCGGTAATATACAGCTGGCATACCGCAGCGTTCGCACGATCTCCAGGACGTATGCATACGTCCAAGGGCATTAACCCCCAAACGACCTGGACGCATGCATACGTCCAAGGTCATTAAGGGGTTAACGTGAAAGATTCATAAGGCAGGTCTTTAGGTACGTGTGATACCAAATATGTTTTTAATCTTTTTTGGGACGATTGCCGTTTGTAAAGAGGGAAAGGGTGATGTACGTGTTATTATTTTATTTTTCGTGTTTGTGTTCTACTTTTTTCATTTCTTTTTTCACTTATGGCTCCATAAGGGATTTTGTACTCAGTGAATTGAAGATCACTTTAGGATACAATGAGACAGTACATAGACAAGAACGCTATGTACAGGTTCTCTATGGCCAAACTTTATCAGGTTCACCATGGCCTGGGTTGGCAATGTCACATACATGCGGGGCATGGTGACGAACCAGACTGCCCGGAAGGGTTTCTTACACTCCCGAGCTGTCAGGTACACAGACAGCAGCAGCGGTTGTGCCTCTTCTGCACCAAGAAAAGACAGCAAGAGGTCCATCCCTTGCTGCAGCCAAGGGGTTATTCACCTGTGCCCGGAATAATATACAGCTGGTCCCGTGTCATGATGGTGTGGGCCCCGCTTGCAAGCCCACACGACGTCCAAGTCGTACCGGTACGTCCATTTGCGGGAAGAAACTTCCCACTAGTATGTATTGGTACATCCTGTGTCGGGAAGGAAGGTTTTAAACCACGCAAAAAAAATTAGGTTATTTTTTTAGAGGCCCAACGGTGGATTCAAGAACAAAAAAAAAAACAAAACACAAAAAACTGTCCGTGCTAAGAAGAGATGCTACGGATTTCAGCAGAGTATTACAGTAGCAGCATTGTGAAAGGGATATTAATAACGCTCATTCACTACTTTTGCTTGCTTTTTCTCCTACAGGGATAGCATCCACCTCATTGACTGTAAGGGGCTATTAACTCCATTTCCCTCTGGGCTCCTCCTCATGCATATTTCTAGGTGGTACTAAAGACCAAGTTCTGAGATTTTCTAACCCTCTCGCTGAGGGTTAGGCAAAAAGGAGGGGTTGTTGTAGCGATGACTATTTTCCAGCAGAAAATTCCTGCAATCTACACAGTTCTAATAGAGCTAACAGAAGCATTTTTGTTCCGTTCTTTATTGTGGTGACGACCTTCACCACTTGTATGCGTCTATCCGCCATCTCTAATTTATAAATTACTTGTTACCAATGATGCCTGACAACTTTTCTTGGTCTATTGAACTCTATGGCCTTACAGGGGTAATCCCAGCTCACACTGTCTACACCTCTCTATGCTCTAGAGCCCTGTAGAGTGTCTTATCAGGAGCACATGAGCTTGTTTACATTACTTCCTGACAAACTTTATCCTTTGGGAGTCTGTTAGCTTCTTGCAAAATGCTGTTTAAACCTTTCCATTATCAATGTCCCTTTAACAGGATCAGCAAGGAATAGCAAAGCTGACATGCCAATCATTACTGTTGAATCGTCCACAGCCCGAAAAGGAAGTGTAAGGGTATGTTCACACAGTGTGTTGGGTCCGTGTGAACATACGCTTTTGCATGCGTGGTTGGGTCCGTCTAGACAGATCCAAACACGCATTAACATGTAGCAGTTGTCGTTTTACATTCACATGAGTGATTACTGATGCGTGTTTACATTGCGTCTTTTGGATCCATTCTAAGAATTCATAGAAAGAAAAATAGGTTGCACTCCAAGGATTGAAAAATGTTTACAATTTTTATTTTCTGCAAAACTTTAAAATCATCAAATGGACATATATAAATGCCGAATCTCAATATGGTGATCCATATCAACTCGTTATTTTTCAAAGATTATAATAGGCGGAGTTTCGATCTAAATTAGATGTTCTCAATAGAATCTCCATTCTTTATTTTTTCTTTTAATATCATTTCATTTTCTTATGTATATCCTTAAACGGGACATTACCACAGCGTAATGATTGTAAGGTCGGAATTATCACAATATCATGGACCGCAGGTGATGGTCGTTAAGGACTATTACCATAAGAATGAAGTGATATTTTAAAGAATGGAGATCTATTGAGAAACATCTAATTTAGATCGAAACGTCGCGCTATAGAATCTTGATGAGGGGTTATACGTGTTGATATGGATACTATATGATGGCGGCTTTTTATTTGTCATTTGGAATCGGATAAGTTTTGCAGAAAAGTAAATGTAAATATTTTTACAATCCTTGGAGTGCAACGATTTTTCTTTTCTACGTGTGCTTTCTATTGGTGATGCACATTTCAAGGACCCTAGAGTTGCCGTGGACTTCATTTTTACCATTCTAAGAATTGACCATGTCAAATTTTCGGTATTTTTGTTGACGAAAGACGCTAGCAGGAGCCTATAATAAAGTATGGGCGTGCGATCCATGCTGCATCCAACACGGTGCAGGTATCTTAAAGGATGCGCCAAAAGGATGAAGCTGCACGGACCTGAAATCATATCCAGAAGCACCTTGTGAACATACCCTAAGCTTGAGGCTGGCTGTGAAGAGCAGACTCTGAGAAACAGAATAGAGAGAACAGCTCTTTAATGTTTTACTGTAACTAGACAATTTCACATACCTTTCTTTCAGCTTCAAAGGTATATGTGTACAGTCCATCCACATCGTTAAAGACCAGATAATTATTCAGCGGCGTATAAGCACTGCCCCACAAAAACAGAAGACTGTTGTTACAAACACATCTTTATGAATGTACCTCATTTAAAAAATAAAATAAAAAAATTAAAATTCAAAAATTACGTATTTACCTGGTGGCTATTTTGAATACTTCAGTGGCACAGGCAGCTAGAAGGACAAGAACATAGTTACAGCATTGAGAGACCGCACCTATAGTGCTTGTCCAATGTAACGCCTATGAAGAAGATGATGCCAGACAACATTCCTGGGGTCAGTCAAGCTTTGTCAACCTTAACCGCACTTTGATGGGAAGAACAGCATGGTTTGCAGTGCTATTATTGCTGTCTGAATTACTGGAAACACAGCCGACTCGCTTAAAGGGAGTCAAACTTTATTTTCTCAACTAAAACCAGGTAGTGGCATAATCTTATTTACCCCCCCTTTTTTTTAAATGTTATTTTCTGTACATAATTATAGGGGCAGCCATCTTGTCTGAACTGCAAGTCATTGTACAGGGAAGTGAAGCAGGTGAGTGGTGGATACAATGTTGTCTCCTCATAGGCGTCACATTTCATTGTAATCCTATCTATGATAGTGAGACAACTGCTGAGAAATGACAGAATATTAGGCCGAGTTCCCACAGAAATCCCGACCGGTATTTGGTCATTTTCTGGCACGCATGGGGATGGCTTTTGTCTGCGGATTCATGGCCTTCCCATTTCCAACCCACATGTCATGTTCGACCAAGAAAACAAGGTGGAAGAATGAACAGTTTTTTGGACCGCCGACGGTGTAAAAAACATCTGCCGGAAAATCTATTTAAACTTCAATGTGTGTGGGATGGTTGACGTGAGTGTGTGTGCAAATGCGCTTTCACAAATCGAAAAAACGTCTGTAAATCTGATTGAAAACCTGTGCCATGGGGACAAGCCCTTAGGCTCAGTGGCCAGAGAAAAAGCAGCGAGATTTCAGGATTATAGAATGATTTAAACCCCTTCCCGTTACAGGGATTTTTGTTTAGGTCACGTTCATTTTTTTTTCCCTTTTTTTTCATTTTTTTTTTCCAAAAAGCCATAAATTTAGATTTTGTTTGCCCATCCACGTACATGAATGAAGGACTGGTTTTTTTACAGACTAGATGTACTTTGTAATGATACCATTGACTGTACCTTGTATTTTTACTGCGAAACCAAAACAACATTATCTGCGCTAGGTTTCTGAGGATTCGTTTTTTGTGGTCTTCACTGTGCTGTATAAATTACATGCTACCTAAATTCTGCAGGTTAGTACAAAACAGTGATACCAAACTTTGTTTGTTATGTTTTACTACTATTAAAAAAAAAAAGTACCTTATTTTTTGAATTTGTATTATAGCACCATTATCTGCAACCAACAATTTTTAATTTTTACATCTATGGACCTGAATGGGGTCTTGTTTTATGTGGCCTGAAGTGCTGTTTATTTTTTTTTTATTGTGGGGTATTTGAGACTTTTCGATCCTTTTTATTCCAATTTTTGGGGGACATGAACAACTACATTTTTGACATTTTTTCCTCTCTCCCCCTCCCGACAGTGTTCACCATACAGGATAAATAATGGTATGTAAAAACTTTGTGTTTTGTTCTTTTTAACTTCGTCCACGTGGGGTACTTGTCTACTAGGGGGCACAATCTCTTGTTCAGTGCTCCCTCAAGTTACAATGGCCTCAGGACATAATATTTTCAACATACAATGTGCCAGGAAAGGCCATTGTATCTTGAAACCAAACTAACCATACAATGTCACAGAGACTGCTTATCTACAGCTCATGTTACTGCCTACAAGGGCCAACATTTTAATTGTAAAACGTCTGTATTTGTACAGTGTATGCAGTGATCGGCGGTCTAGCAGCGGCTCTCTACAGTACATGTGCCAGGATGAGCGTCTCCTTTAGGGAACAAGTCGTGAGCGCTCTGAATCTACCCAATACATAGACATCCAAAGAAGCTCCTATCTAAAAATAGAAATGATTTCCGGCAGTTCTTTGCTATTTGTAATAAATTGCTTCATTTGTACTAGTTATCTGCTTAATTGTCCCTTAAACTTTATTTTGTATTACGTTGGATGACATCTTAGAGCTTCAGAACCAATAACCACTTTTCCATAGAGTTATGGTTTCAACATACAATGGTCGGCCTGCAATCAATTAATATTGTATGCTGAGGGACCAATGTACACTGCTCTGCAAAACTGTATACAATACTGGCTCTCCTATGTCACTGTGCCTGTGGCAGGGCGTGATAGAAGTAGTAAAATGGCAGTCATAGAAGTCATCATTAGGCCCCAAGCTGCAATGAAAACAAGTCAGCACATGACAGGATGCTAGGAGCTGCGTTATCTCTGATCCCAGCTGTAATAAACAGCCACATGGAGCGACCCCCTTCCCAATGCCTTGCCATAAATATACAGCAAATGATCTGCACGTTACTTGTTTTACCTGCTATTACTGCATTTGTAGATGCTACTGCAGGGATAATTCTTTTCACAACGCCTAAGAAAGAAATCAAATATTAGACACTGGACTCGGCAGCAGGAATGTCTAATGCACACAGGATGTGGTTTGAGAAACTCGTAAAATAGGTTGTGGTTACATTTTTGGCTTTACTGAACTCATATAACACAAAGGTGAAGGACACATGTCCAACCAGGCTAAGAAATGTACGATCAAACTCCCAGAGCCGAAAAATACAATTAAAATGGAGGATGAGAAAATCTATGAAAATTAACTTCATCCGAATTTTACAAATATGTTCTTGTTACGGGGCTGTTTGTACTTCTTCCAGACAGGACAATTAACGCTAGAATACACTGTGTTCCAAAATTGGGATTTTGCAAGATAATCATTTTCTCTTATTTTATCCAAATATTACCTATATGAATTGCATTCATTGTAATTTTCAGTGGCGCACTGTCAACTATTAGAGTATAATTGAAAGGTTTTTGAAACAAAACTGCCTAATTGTTATTCAGTATATTTATAAAAAAAAAAAAAAACTCCAAATGCATGTTCTAAATTATTATGCACAGCAGAGTTTTCAAACCTTTTGCCTTATTTATTAACGAACAAAAAAATGGTCATTTGTGAAATTTATAATGCCATTAGCAGGTTATTACAAAGTACTGAAATCAAACAGTTTTCAAGTCAAACTTTATCTAGGGTGATTTGTTACATGTGCAATTGGAACCCTTGTTCGAAAAAATGAGCTTCTGAATCTCTCTCGTTCTATGATTTTGTCAGGTTTTTGGATGTTTCTGCTTTGTTTTGCATTGAAGGAAGAATTTACCCTCCAGAGCGGTCTTTGAATGTAGTGGATGAAGACTGCCTCCGCCATCATAGGAAAACTCTTTGTGATATGAGTGCTTCAGAGGTTCTCAAATGGGGTTGAGTCAGGGGAGCATGGGGGGTCAACACACGGCAGTCCATAAGTTTGTCCCTTATATGACCATAGCAACCAGAGATGCTGATGTGTATTTGCAGCAATGAGACGGTGCATTTATCATGCATGAAAATGTTCTTGCTGCAGGAATGCACAGTTCTTTTCTTGAACCTTGGCAGGAAGTGCTGTTTGAGAAATCTCTCATTACCATTGTATGGAGTTCATCTTTACACCTTCAGGGATCTAAAGGCGGCCGACAATCTCTCTCCCATGATTTCCAGCCAAACATTATCACCTCTCCTTGTTGGAGCCGTAGCTTGTTTGGCATGGGGTGTCCATTAGCGAGCCTATCCTCCATCACATCCATCTGGACCATCGAGCGTTGCACGGGCACTCATATCGTATGGAGTGAACCAAAACAGTTTTTGAAGTCAGTCTTCATGTATTGTTTGGCCCACTGGAGCGGTTTCTGCTTGAGTGCAGAGGGATAGAGTGAGGTAGACAGGATGGCTTACGCACAGCTGAAACCTCCTGAAGGACCCTGCATCTTGTTGTTTGGGGACGTTGGATGGGCACCAGTAGCTTCAAAAACTTGTCTTGCTGCTATGAGAGCAAGGGCTATTTTTGCAGCTTGCTCTTTTAACATGAGGGGTAATTGCTGTTGGGACAGAGGTTCCTCAAATATTCTCTTTTGCAGCACGACACACGTTGTGTCGCTTATGTGAATCAGCTACATACTCTTGATTGTGCGGGATGATCACGATGAAGTGTCTTGGCAATGTTGATTGTAGTCAGGCATTGACTAAACACTCCCCAATTTGTTGTTCTCAGCAGCCGACACATCCTTTTTCTTTCACCATTTGGGGACTGAAAATGTAGGTTGCTTAATAATTGTGGGACAGCCTGTCTTAAGTATTGATTTGGCCTTCTATGGACACCACCAACTAATCTGCCAAACTAATTAGCACAGGTTGTCTGAAATGCTTTCAGTGATAGGACGGTTTCACACGGTTATTCAAGCCGTAATTGTTGGTACGGATTTCGCCCGCACATTAGGCTTTGAATAAGCGGCTGGGGGTAGTCGGGATGTGTGGTGTTGCTTCCCTGCCCACATTAGATTTCATTTATCATGGCGCGTATCCCGCGGGATAATGTGCATGTAATTTTCTCCCGCTCGGCGAATCAGAGATGGAATCCTACATTCTCTATGAGAAATTGGATTACTGTAATGGCTGGGACGGATTCCACGCCGTATTGCAACGCAGTAAGGTGCAGCCAATACGGCTGGAATCCGTGCCCAAAATAAGCCGTGTGACCGGCCCCAATTATAAAGAGCCCTGGCACAACATCACCATCAATGGAGTTTAACTGACAAACTAAAAATTCTTACTTATCACTCCTTAAAAAGTTGTTTTGTATAATAATTTGGAACACAGTGTAGGGCTCGGTCTTACAACACTGCAGCCTTTATTGTCAAATATGAGGGGGGAGACAGCTCAGAAATAGGATGTACACCAGCACAGAAGGAGGCCTTCTGATTGCTCATTTCTGTTGTGTGGTTTTAGATGCATAGTTTTCTGTACTAACCTTGAGTAAGTCTGTATGTTACACCTCTGATGTTATATTGTGCCGCCCTCTCCAAAGAATTTTTAAAAATCCACTGAATAGCGTGTTTCGAGGTTCCTGTGTCTCTCACCATTCTCTAGGCTGTAGAACTCCTCTCGCTGTGTGGCTTACTGCTCTCAGAAAACAATATACTCTCACTGCACGCGCTCTCTCTCTCTGCTCTGTCTCGCACTCTGTCTTGTGAGCTGCGTGTGTTTGTGTCATCAATGGGATTTTCATTGACGCAGCCCCCCCCCTGTGGTGGGCCTAGGGGGTTAGAGGTGTACACATACTTATGCAGCAAAAACTCTAAGGGCCACATGTATGAAAACGGTCTAGGTTTAAAAATTACTTTGTTGCCCATAGCGACCAAAGTGCCCTTTTCATTTCATATAGTGCTCTGGAGAAATGAGAGAGGCGCTTTGACTGGTTGCTGTGGGCAACAAAGGGAGTTTTAGACCTATGCAGTTTTCATACATGAGGCCCTGAATGCGTACGGTCTGCAGTACAGAACATACAAATCATGTGGATATTCTCCAGCCCTATTTCAACACTATACCAAAGGCATCACTTAGCCAACTAAGCTACAGAAACACTGTAGAAGAGACTGCGGTCGGGGATGTGGGGTGGCTTAGCGGAGGTACTGCACTCACTAGCCTGCGGGTGCGGGCCGACGGGGGAATGATGCTGCACCACACACTTAGGGTATATTCACACGGCTTGTTGGGTCCATGTGAACATACGCTTTTAGATGCGTGTTTTGATCCGCCTGTCGGACCCCTCCAAATCGGACCAAACACGCGGTGTAACATAGCAATGTGATTTACATTGCTTTTAATATTAAACACGCATCGGCGTTCACACGAGTGATCGCCAATACGTGTTTCATTGCCTCTTTCGGATCCGTTCCAAGAATTGACTTGTCAATTCTTGGTCCAAAGGACACAGCCGAAGCCCTATAATAAACTATAGGGTGTGATCCTGGTGCATCCAACACGCAGCTCCATGTTAGATCCGTTTAGGATCCAATCGCCAATGCTTTTTTGGATCCAAAAATGCTGTGTGAACAAGCCCTTACCAGTGTATTGGGAGAGTGACTCCAGCTACAGTGCTCACACTGAAGCACTGCATAGGAATGTAAAGCGTGAAGGGAAGGAATCGGTCTTATCCAAACTCACTCAATTGTGCTCTGTACTCTGCAGTGTGGTGGATGGATAGTTATACATACAGATTACAGTTAATTGCCCTGGGAGAACAACTCTGTCCTTGACAGGTTATTCCTATTTCAGTGATTAGCTTTAAACATATAGGGAAAGGGAAAGACTTTTACCAAATACATTTCTGTTCTGATTTTGCTTCCCCTTAGAACTAGAGCAGTTCTTATCTCCTGCTTCTGTACAAACACGCTCCCTAGGCTACGGACCACCTCTCTATGCACCAACAGGCTCCAGAGCCCTGGTCTCCCTGCCGTTTCTTATCAGAAGCACAGGAGCTTGTTTGTTTCTTACTGACAAATTTGAACCCTCTAGCCTTTTGCACTGCTGTTTAAACTTTCCTTTAACAAGTCTCCTTCGGCTCAGCTCAGTACAAGTGTTTCCCCCGTTACGCTTTGCACCCTCACGCCTGACCGGGAAGTAAAGGGGGGGGCCAAGGCGGCTTTTGAAACAGCATGGTGATAAAGTCCCTTTAAGTGGATGGATTTTCTATTACATGCATCATCCTAAAATGGGGTGTGTAATAGTATAACTAAAATCCATCGCGCACAATTACCAGAACGTGAATGTTTTTTTCCCCTTTGAGTATCCTCTAAAGAGGCAGTTGCTGATCACCTTCCAATAAAAACTAGGTTTCATACCTCCAAACGGCTGTTCTTTTGGCCACTGCAATATCCGGACAAATTCTATACAGTGCTCTGGTAATCTGGGCATAGAAGCAATTGTACACATGGGGAAATTAATCTAGAACAGAAGCAGAAAATATGTATTCAGGAAACCTCTCATTTTAAATGAATTTCCCCCCCGCACAATAAAAATGATGCAGTGAAAACCCGCCTTCTCACCTGTGGTGGGTACAACTCGGAGTACCTCCCAAAAAGCTGTCATTCCTGGAAAAAACCCCAGCGTTCCTTAAAAAGCCTTCAGTACCCGAAATTGGGGAATTACCGAACTTTGTTGCAATACTTCATCTTCATAGTTCAGAAGAGACATCTAACAAAAATAATCTTATTAAAGACATTAAAAGAGAAAAAAAAAACAAAAAAAAAAAAACAGGTAGGATATGGGTACTGCAAAACCTATACTTTTCAGGTTTGTTCACCCCCTTCTTCAGGGTGGTTTTGAAAGACCGTTCCCCCCGGACTGTTTCGCTGTGGATTCCGCTCCCAAAAAAGTGACAAAAATGTCTATAAAAGTTCATTTATATTGATTGCTATGTAAAACCACGTCCTAGTTCATTATTGTAAGCGTGGAAAAATAAGTGACATGTCAGTTCTTTGAGGCGGATTCCGCGTCTCCCATATAGTATACAGGAGGTCAAATGTATAAAAAAGAAAAAAAGCAACGGAAGCCAAGACTCAGATTAGCCCCATTGGATAGAGATAATCAGTCTCCTAAATCACGTTAAATTTTGTGTGAAAAAGTAAAAATATGCAGCAGAAACCTGAGAATGTCCCTAATATTTCTGCCATGTATTTCATGGTGTATATTTCTATAGGAAAAAATTCGTATAACAAAAATAATAATTATGCATCGAAATTCACGCCACCACCAAAAATTTCTTTTCCAAAATTCCCAAGGGGACAAAAAAAGGAGGCAGCAATTCCCGATTGCCACGAGTCTCATGGTATACCACGATAGGTTCTGGAAACGATCCATTATCAATATCATACAGTAAATGCAGTTGCAAGAAAAAGTAAGGATTACCTGCATTTCTGCCTTAATTACTAATAAAGTGTGATCAAACTGTGTTTGTCTATAAATAGGATTAGCTAACAACATGGAAACAGCAAAGCCCTGTCATCAATTTTTAGGGGGGTGTGAAATGACCCAAAGAAGCAGTTTTGGTGTTTGGAATTTGTTTTCTTCTGCGGTGTTCAGCGTACGAGATAAATGATGTTATATATTAATAGATCGGACTTTTTCCAGACGCCGCAATACCAAATATGTGTAACTTTATTATTTTATATTTTTTATTTGTGAAATGGCAAAAAGGGGTTTTATTTATTTTTTTTTTTACTTTTGTTTAAACTTTTTTTTTTTTAAATTTTAAGGGCCCCGGGTTCAACGGCTTTTTTCCCGACGGATTTGTGGCCGTACGACTCACAAATCCCCCGTGAAAAAGGGGCGGGGGGGGACGGGGGGGGGCCCCGGGAGCGCGGCGGGGGGGCCGCTCCGGCCCCATAGAAAAGCATGTTTACGCGCGTCCGCGCCGTAAATAGGCATGTCACTTCTCCCCCCGGCGGATTCCCGGAGGGGGGGGAGCGAGGATTCCAGTTCTCTATGAGACAGTGGTTTACCGTAATTGCCCCCCGGGCGGATTGGCGGTACTGCGCGCAAATCCGGGGGAAAGTACGGCGCCAACCGTGCCCAAAATAAGCCGTGTGAACGAGGCCTTGGGTAGGTTCACACGGTTTTTTGAGGGCGCAATTACCCCCGCAATACCCGTGGGGCCCGGGGGGGCGGGGGAGGGGGTGGGGGGCCGGCACTCGCCGACCCATAGACATCATGCAGCGGGCGTTACGACTAGAAAGGGGACCTGTAAATTATCTCCCCCCCGGCATTCGCCGGCAGGGAGAGGGGGAACTAATTGGATTTTCCGTAATTGCTGCGCGGATTTGGGGCCGTACTGCAGCGCAAATCCGGGCCCAAACCCCGGGGCCAATCCCGCAAAATAAGCCGTGTGAACGAGCCTAAAGGGGTTTTTCTCCTACAAGGGTTGCTTAATATGTTTTAAAGATCTTGCAAAACAAGTAAATTTGCAATATGTGTCAATTTAACAGTGTCCTACCTATTCTGAAAACCCCTCTTGTATGGGCTCCCCCATCGTATAGCTAGAGACCTGTTTGATCCTCCTGATAGGGGCCAGCACTGGTTTATAGTACAGACCGGCTTCTACAGACCCAGAAAGCCAGTAAACACCCCTGAATTCAAAATTAAACCAAGAAAACAGGACTGAGGTAAGATGAATCAATGTAGTGAGACAACCCCTTTAATTTTGATTGCCCCTATGGCGCTTGACCATTAGGAGGCGCAATCATTTATGCAGCCTAATGCATTCTATAGACAATACATTAGAGTGTACCAATATGGGACTTTCACTACTTCCTGCATGGGGCAGGGAGTAGTAAAAAATAAAAACATGGCAGCAAGGGTTAAAATTGTATTCTCATCTCAGACATTTATGGTATATCAATAGGATATGTCACAAATGTGAGATAAATGCAGGCTCCAAAGGTCTCAAGAACGGGCCCCCAAAAGTTTGCATTCAGAACAGAGAATAGGTTGTGCTTGCGCTGTGCTCGGTTGTGCTCTGAGATCCCACAAAACAGGTCAGAGAATGCTGTGCAAGCGCAACCTATTCATCATTCTGAACAGACACTTTCTGCGGCCCGTTCAAGAAACAGCTGCAGGTCTCATAGGCGGGACCTTCACCAATCTGACACTTCTGGTATATCCTGTCAATATGCCATCAATGTCCGAGATGGAATCACCCCTTTAAGAAACAACTGATCACTGTAAATGCAAAAAAGACAAAAAAGCAAACAAACATTCTTTATTTTTAAATTTTAACGATTAAATGGTAGGATATTACCAGCATCCCATTTAACCAGCGCCTGGCAACAATGGAGTCCAGACCACAGACTATAATATGGAATTCTGAAAGAAATACAGAAACTTATTTTCTTACAAGACATCGGCATAATTGTGACGTTTACCACAGGAAGTAATCATTACCTCTATAAAAAGATTCATCGTAATCTTGAATTTTTTTATAATGTCTTCATTTTTTGTGTGTTAAGGGAGAAAAACAGTAGAATCGGACATGGCCCTGGTGTGTAAAGAATGCATATGTCTATACAGAGGAACAGAGCAGTTCTGACAAGCTAAAAAATACCATCTTGCAGCATCTTGGATAAAAATTGTAATTAAAAAGGACCACTCTTGGTAAAACAATTGTGCCATGTTTATAACCTAGAGGGGCAGTACATGATACAGAAAAACACATGCAAAAGGTAAAATCACTGCCTCCTCAGGCCCTCTGCTAGGAAGAACATAGCGGGGCAAATTTACTAAACCTCTCTGATCCTTATACAATGCTTCCTCAAGTTACAACGGCCTCAGGATCCAATATTGTCAACATATAATATTCCAGGAAAGACTATTGTATGTTAAGGGTGGTTTCAACATACAATGTCACAGATACTAGATGTGATTGATAGAAAAATCCAACCAATTGTCAATGGACATTTTACTCTAAAGGGGTTTTGCCACAATCTAATGTTGGTGTGGGATCCCCCAAAATGGTTATTTAATCACTTTTCTATATATATGTCATTAAAAAAAAGTGAAGCCTGTGAGAGCTACAGCCTTCCTTACATGCCCTTAGTTTCCTGACTGTTTACATTAGATAGGACCAGAAGCCGACAGGAGCTGATCTGGCCACGCTTGCGTTGTAGGCACTTCTTATCTGATGGCAGGGAACATGAATGAGCTTTGAAGGGACTGGGGAGAAAAGATCCTGTGTCTGCTGTATAGAAAATCCACTGGTTGCAATGTAATTATCTGAGTAAACATGCAGACGCTCCCTGGCTCCCTGTTCAGCCCCCTCCCTATCCCCCTGCATCAGTTTGTGAACAAATGAAAGAACGCTGCCTGATAGGAGCTTATCTTCTCTCCTGAGCAGATAAGCGGGAGAAAACAAAACCCGTAGAGCTTGTGCACAATACAGTTATCCTCTGTGCATTAGCCAAACATATTTGCTCAACTACAGAGACTGAATATCAGGAGCGTGCATGGGAGGTGGAGCGATGACATCACAGAGGAGATACTTATTTTTTTTAAACACAGAAACACAACAACCCTTTTTTTCAAGCCTTAAGACGGGAGTATCAACCTGTTAGGTAAGGAACTCACTTCTTGGCAAAACCCCTTTAAACCTCTGTATTAGTGCAATGCATTGAGTGACTGACGGTCTAATAGCGCTCCTCTAAAGTACAGTGCAGTACTACATGTTCTGTACTGCTCTTATGAGCCCTAATGAAGGCCCCATTTTTTTTCTAGTACATAGTGTATAAAGTGAACGACCCGAAGGAGCGCCCGTCCACAGAATAGAAAGTGATATACATCTTCCAGCAGCTCTTTATGGCTGTTATATGTAAGGACTTGCTTTATCGCTTATCTGCGTAATATTCTTTAATCTGTACTTCTCATTATATTGGTGCTCCGGGACCACAAATTTGTTGGCGCCATTTATTACTAAAAATGTTGGTGAACAATGTTACACACCCAGTCATGAGTTTTGTTGAGCAAAACACATAAGTGTCAAAAAAAGGGTCTAAACACCTAATAAGTGTAATGCAAAGTATGTACACCAGCTCTTTTTTTTCCTTTTTTCTTTTTTTTGGGGGAAGAGGGACAGGGAAGGGTGAGGGGGGGCTGGTTTCAGCCACAAATGCAACAGTAAATCTGCCTCAGTGCTTCTGCTTCACCTGGACTGTTCCCTTAAATGGATCCACTGCCTTGAACAATCCTATTATGGTTAAAAGAGTGCCCCAATAATAAGCGGATGACAGAATCTGGATCCTTCGTGAACTATAGGAATCTGTGGTAAATTTATGGAATGTAAGGAGTCACATCAACAATGTCCGAAAAGGATACGGTGTGACACAGCAGTCAGGTATTCTGCTGTTTATAAACTCGGCTGCCACCTCGGCTTTGGGTTTTGAAACATCCTTAGGCCTGAAAAAAAAAAAAAAGGACAATTTTAAAAATATAAATATAATTATCTGAGAACCAGACCAGTTGCAGTAATATATCACTGATCCAAATCAGGCACTGATCCACATCTCAAAACAACCTTTATAAATGGATGTATGCATCAGGATTCAAAAAAGGAGCTGATAGCTACTGGGATTTTTGTCTTCTAAAAACATGAAAATGCTCTTTTTATGGGTAGCCTCATAAAGGGAGTCCCAATCCCACCCCCATCTTATGGGTCAGAACAGACAGACCCCAACAAAAAGCATCCCAACATGGTTAGACATTTGAATGGCTGCCATGTGATGCTATGTCAGAATAAAACCTACCCCCAGTGATAAGAGCTGATGCCCTAGACAGCTGCTTTTAGTGAAGAGATCATCTAATGAGATGACCCTTTTAGACCTCACATTCAGAAACAAGCAAAAGTAAGTGCTTTAAGGTTAAATTCCCACAGCATTGGTCAAAAAACGGCCGAAAATCGACTGGTTTTTTGATGCATGACCGTGTTTCTTGTCACATTTTGCGCAAAAACCGTGATCGGTTGTGGATTTTTTTGATGTCAGCCCATACAATTCACTGTATGGGAAGATGCTGAAAAAACTCAAAGCGCTGGCGTATTATACACCAGGTTGTAGTCGATGCCGGCGCCAGAAGACTAGAGTTAGTTTGTTTTCTATTTCAGTCTCGGAGCTGCCTGAACGCTCGCATTTTCGGTGGTTTTAGGATCCTAAAACTGCTGAAAATACGATTGTTTTTCTGTGCAGTGGAGACATAGCCTAACTCTCTGGAGATACCAAGTTAGAAAGTATGTAAAAGGGTCATTGTTTTACCAGAATCATCATCAGTCATATGGTGTAGTCATTTCATGGAACCAAAACCCAGGATTAAATAAGAAAATTCTGGCATCACTTACCGGAACAAAAACTGTCTATTTAAATTAGAGACATCTATGGTGTCCATATCGATGACATGGATCTGCCGAAATCCTGACAGTGCCTGATGAGTTAAGAGAAACACAAGTGATGTAAGAGGCAACCCTTGTGGTTTCTCGCTCTGCTCTGATAGCCCATTACCAGAGGTATTGACCCTGAATACAGTTTATACTTAACACCCCAACGGGGGCCTTTTTCAGCTCCATCCCTCATTTCTCCCATAATTATTCCACTAAATGTCTATGCAAGCTCCACTGCCAAAAATCAATGGAAAATAGAAATAGACACGAGTCATATCATTTACACAGAATGGTCACCTCTGCTTTCATTTTCTACATTAATTTGGAATTTGTTTTCTACCTCTAAAGGAGATATCCAACATATAACCCCTAGATCCTATTTAAACCCTCAGTGCCGCCGCCTTTTTCGGGGAAGCTGAAAACATTGTATGGCTTATTCCAAGTTTCGATGGGTAATAGATAATATTGTGACCTAACCAATATGATAACCCCCCTTGTAGTTGCTTTTTGCCCAAAAATGCCCATAACTGTCCCCAAAAAATCCCAAAAGGCCTACATCAGCAGAAACAAGAAAAAACTATTTTTTGGGTAAATAGTAAAAATAAATGCAAAGACAGTAATGCAGACCACGGTTCAAAGGAGTGGCAAGACCCCAGGAAAAGCAATTAGACCCAAAAATCCGTAAAGGTACTTGATTCCTAAACATAAAAAAATTTGGGGGGTGTGTGTGTGTTTGTATATGTATGTATGTATGTATTGGTTGTGTGTAGGGGGGTTTGTGTTGTGTGTGATGTATGGTGAATGTTATATGCGTGATGTGTGTTATATGTATTTTGTGCATGCGTGGGGGGTTTTTTGTATATGTGCGTATATATGTGTGCGTATATATGTGTGCATGCGTGTGCGTGTATATGTGCGCGTGTATATGTGCGCGTGTGTGTATATGTATATTTGCGTGTGTGTATATGTATGTGTATGGGTGTGTATGTGTATACAACAAAAAGTTAGGGATATTTGGCTTTTGGTTGAAATTTAGGTGAAACAAACTTTTAAATATTTTTTTAAAAATTTAAATGAGACCTTATAAAACTTCAGAATGCACATGTCCAACTTTTAAGTTTCAGGCTTTTTGCAAAAAAATGCTTTTTAATTTTAGTATATTTTATATATGCACACACACTGTTTGTAATCATGGATCTGCATTACATGTTGTTTGTATTTATTACTACTATTGGTCACTAAATGTTTTTATACAAGTATGCCATTCTGTTTTAGGGCTTTTTACCGGCGTTTTGGATCCCTTTTTTCGGATCCGTTTTTTACTTTTTAAAAAGCATCGGGAAAAACGGATCCGTAAAACGCGCAGTGTTACTTTTTTGGATCCGTTTTAAAAGCTTTTTTTATGCTTTTTCGCTTCCCCTTTCCGGATGGTTTTTCAGTCGCTCTCTCTCTTGTCTGTCTCTTGTCTCTCTCCCCCCGCCCTCCCCGTCCGGCTCCCATTCAAATGTCCCCCCTCCACTGTCACGGCTCCCATTCAAATGTCCCGCCCCTCCACTGTCACGGCTCCATTCAAATGTCCCGCCCCTCCACTGTCACAGGCTCCCATTCAAATGTCCCGCCCTCTACTGTCACGGCTCCCATTCAAATGTCCCGCCCCTCCACTGTCACGGCTCCCATTCAAATGTCCCGCCCCTCCACTGTCACGGCTCCCATTCAAATGTCACCGCCCTCCACTGTCACGGCTCCCATTCAAATGTCCCGCACCTCCACTGTCACGGCTCCATTCAAATGTCCCGCCCACCCACTGTCACGGCTCCCATTCAAATGTCCCGCACCTCCACTGTCACGGCTCCCATTCAAATGTCCCGCACCTCCACTGTCACTGCTCCCACTTCATGTCCCGCACCTCCACTGTCACGGCTCCCATTCAATGTCCCGCACCTCAGCCCCGGCTCCTCCGGCATTCAAATCTCCCGCACCTCCACTGTCACTGGTCCTACAGCCGCCACTCACGCCGTCCACATGTCGCTGCCACGCTCCACGTGCAGCTGCCGCCGCTCACATGCGCTGCGCCGCTACGCATCCAGCCGCACACCTCCGGCGATCCCTCCAAGCCTCCCAGTGCCTTTTCACATCCCTTCAAATGCAAGCGCGCTATACCCCCGTTTTGGCTCCTAGGAATCAATCTCCTTGGGCACGCGTCCCAATAAGAGGGGGGGGGGGGGGGGGGGGGGGGGGGGGGGGGGGGGGGGGGTGGGACTCTTATCTTTTGGGCTTTCACTTGCGTAAACCGAAATAAGAATTGACGTGTCAATTCTTAAAGCGGATGCGAAAAGCGCAGTGCAGGAGAACTCTCAAAAGCGCATCGCGATCTCCGTGGGAACGCGATGCGCTTTTGCCATTGAACTCAATGATAATCACACTGACAATTGCTAGATCCGTTTTGCGGATCCGTGAAACGGATCCGTAAAACGAATCACAAAAAAAGCCGTGTGAACAAGCCCTTATGCTGCTATCGATATAGGCTTTCAGGTAACATATTATACTTTTAGGGTTACCTATGGTAGATATTGGATGGGTCACACTATAACATATAACTCATGTGGCGTCCACAACAACAACCACCACAAAAATACAATGTTTTCTAACTCATCGGAGGACGGCAGGAAGGAATGATTAAGTAGGATCTATGACCTTGTTATGTTGGATATCTTCCTTTAGAGTTCGGAAGTCTTCCATACAGTAAAGCAGCCCCCTGATGCGCATTTCACACCTCTACATCCAGGTGTTAGAGCAGAGACATAAGCACTGGATATGCTGAAAAAAAAAACGTTACTTTTTGTAGGTTTTACTTGTGGCAGTGCTGCTACTTTCTCTGTACAGTACATATGTGTAAATATCTACATGTATTTATGTAGATTACATTTTTTTTTTAACACTATGGGCCACATATATGAAAACTGTTTAGGTCGAAAACTCACTTTTTGCCCATAGTAACCTGGCAACCATTTTTCATACGTGTGGCCCTATATGTCATGAATTCAGGTACCTACTACATGGGACTTTCTTAGAGGAATATCAATAAATAAAATTTGTATCTATGGTTACTAAACTGTTCTACTTTACTATTGCTAATTATGTATATTGGCGTGTTTGTAGCGAATACTACTTTGTGCATTTACTAGTTTCAAGCTTTTGATCTTTTGTGAGTGTCCTCTATATTAAGGACATACCATTTTGAACCCACTGGGCCTTATATATGAAAACTGTCTAGCAGTCAGACGGTCTTTGTTGTCCATAGGAACCAAGCAGAGCTCAGCTTTTATTTTTCATGCGCACTATATGAAATAAAAGCTCTGATTGTTGCCCATAGCAGCCAAAGCCAGTCTTACTGCTGGACAGTTTTCATACATAAGGCCCATTCTCTTTTTTGGGCAAACGGGTTAATGCACATACAAATTCACTTCAAATATGGACAACCACCCCCACAGTCTCAGTGTACTCCAACAGCAATAATTCAGGAGGTAAGGGGTATACTGTACCTCCAACTACTTTAATTTTTAATGAAGTACAAAGGGATCTGCAGATAAAGCAGTAGTCTCTACTAGAACAATCGATCCCCTACAAGCAATCTGCAGCTATGGGGAGAACACGTTTCCAGCGGTTGCTCTGGTGTCCTTTGCATTGACAAACTATAAAACAGGCTGCAGGGAATGGGATTTCTCTGTTGCTTCTTTATGTTCAGTAAGAATGATTGAGCCCATGGTGGTGGAATAGAGCATTGTATGTAATGTACTTCCTCAAACAAACACTGCACACAATTCATCCACTGTGTTGTGCCGGACTGGAGGGGACTGCATGACATAGGCCTTCTCTCTCTAAGGCCATGTTCACACTGTGCATGTTAAATACGTTTTTGGGTACGTTTCACATACCGAAAAACAGACCCCAAAACATATTTAACAATGTTCAGGTGTGATTACATCGATTTGAATGTAAAATCAGACGATACGTATTCTACATACGTTTTTGCATTGCGTAAAACGGATGCGTTCAAAGAATTGACATGTCAATTCTTGATCCGTTTTACGCATTGAAACAATTGGGTACTTTTTTTAGTCCAGAAAACGTATCCAAAAAAACGTACCACACTTTGCTGTACATTTTTGGATGCATTTGACGCAATAGGTTTTACGCCATGTGCACATACCCTAACATTCTTAAAATACCTCTTCGTCCCATTAGACATTCCCTAAACATATGTGTAATCTTCTTATACAAAGGTCTGTGTTGTATATTAGCAGGAACAGCCAAAATCAATACTATCCAAAAATCAATACTATTCTATACAACATATAAACTTAAAGACAGAACATAAAATAAATTACCAGATTCTTGAGAAGCTCACACCCCAATCCCCCGGCTCCAAAAAACCCAGTTTTTTAAACAGGTTTCAAAAAGGGAAACTGTAGGGACTAGAAAGGGGAAGAAAAAATTTAGTAAAAACATAAAAAATCTAAAAATGTAGGACCTAAAAACCCCGGAGCTGATTGAATTCTTCCACCCCAAATAAAATGGTTTTTAATTCAGAACAAGCCGAAATTTCAAAAAATGGACAAAAAATTTTAAATCAAGTTTTAAAACCACCCACTTTTTTTTAGGAGGGGCACCACGGGACCCGTTTACTGGACAAAATTTCCCCCTTCGGGAAATTTTTTTTTTTAAACAAAAGAACAAGGAGAAAAAACTGTCCACCCTTTGGGAAATAGCAAGAAAACACCCCTTAAAAAAACGGGCAAAGGGCCCCTTTCCTTTGAAATTCATTTTTATTTGTTTTAAATGACCCTTTAAAAAAAGGGAAAATTCGGGCAAGTTTTTAAAAGGGGTTTGTCTCACAAGGACTTTTTTTTTAAATGTTAAAAGAGCTTAAAAAGATTTAATAACTTTTTTTTTAAGTACTAGAGGAAAATTTTGGGTGCTATTTGATGTCAAAATTTTCCTTTCTTGGGTTACATTAAAAAAATTATAATTTCCATTGTTGTATCAAAAGCTTTAATTACACAGGTTTGGGCAGGGCCTTTTGTTTTACCCTCCCCAAGCCTACAAGACTTTCATTTGCTTTAATTACAAACCAAAGGGGGGGCCCGCTTTCGCCCTTGGTTTCGGAGTAAATTCCTGTTTTTCCCTTTAAACTTGGACTCAGGAAGCTGGCCCCCCCAGGGTACGGGATGAGGCATAAAAAAGAACTTTGTACCCAAAGTGGCCCAAATTGTGGGTTGTGTCTGCCAGTTTTTTGTTTAAAAATTTATAAGAACCAAGAAATTTGGTGACTTCAGAAGCTCTGGTACCCAGCGTTAAGGCGCTTCGCTGGGTTGAAGTCCCTCCTGGGTTCCCTGTTTTAAACCCATTTAAGCTTCTCATGGTGAAACTTATAAAAAAAAAAAAAATCAGGGTTATATAATCTTGAGGTAAAGTTTGTAAGTATTTAACCTTTGTAAAACATTTTAGCAAAAAACTTTTTACCCAATGTCACTATTTTCTGAACCCATTTATTCTTTATTTATATTTTTAAAAACTTACAGAATTGATTGATTCCTATGTTAAATAAAATTGCGTTGTATTCTGACTGACTGGCCTTCTTTAAAGCTGTATCTAGAACCTGTATTGACAAAACAACTTTGTATTTGTAATATTTGTCCATTAACAGTGTCCTTCCTATTCCTAGATATCCCCTCTTGTATCAGCTCCTCAGGTCGCTATAGCTACAGACCTATTCGATCTCTCCTAAATGGCCACCAGCGCTGGTGCTTGCACGACCTGGTTCCTCAGAGTGATCATACAAGCCAGTAAACACACCTCTGAATTCAAAAATGAAACTAAGAAAACAGGACTGAGGTAAGATGAATCCACGTAGTGAGACAACCCCTTTAATTTAAAATCTGCCATTTTGGGTGTCCATTGTTATAGACTACACATTATGTGTATCGGACTGGACAAACGGCACCATTACAAATAATGACAAACTACAGAGCACCACATGCCACTGACGTGAGGGGTTAACATTGGCTACAAAGGTGTGTGAGGACATACGGACATGCTCCAGTGGAGCAGCTCACTGCCAAAATGGGGGCTACCAGACATGTCTCAAATGACAGTTGAGTGAACCCCACTGCGTATGGGGCTCTGCAGCAGACATATGGTCACTGCACCTCTGCTAACGGAGCTCATTAGAAGGCTGCCATTTACACGGCAGTATAGGAATCAAACCTCTGCTGGAAGGAGTTGCCTTCCTCAACAAGTCACATTTTCTGCTTCATTGATTGGAGAGATGTTAAGGTGTAAAGTGAAAAAAAATAAATGGGGGAGTAAAGAAGCACCCTGCAACCATTGCTGGAAGCGCACAAGCTCGTTGTGGCAGCGTTATGGTCTGGGGAATGTTTTGGCATTCTCTGGGCCCAATCCTCCATCTAGAAAGGCACTCAACCAATTTGGGTATGAATCCATTCTTTTAGATCAAAAAACCCCATACAAGTGATTATCTTCCTTGGGCAGTGGGGTTTCCCGCAAGACAATGCAACTTCACACTGCAAGAAAAGTCCAAAACTGGGGTTTAAAAAAAGGTTTTTCAAAGTACTTTTGCCCCCAAATTTTCCCCCCCCAAGGGGAAACCAACCCCCAATCCCCCCCCGTGGGAAAAAAATTCAACCCCTTTTGAAAAAAAAAAAAATTGAACTTGGGGGTTTTACTTTTTATGGTTCCTCCCCACGCACCCTCCAGCAGCTGTGGGATGCAGTCGGCTCCAGATACCTGCGACAGCCTTCCAGGACCTTATAGAGTCACTCCCAGTGCATCTAGCTGCTGTCTGTGCTGCAATGTTTCATAATAATGGCATCTCCATTTGTTTTTGCCAAAATTGCTTCTTTGGGACAGTAAAAATAACATTGTTGCAAAGGTGTCCATACTCCTACACCTGCCAATCCCTGGTGGGCACTGATGCGGCTTGTCTCCATAGAATAACCCTATTATCATTAGCAGGTTATATTACCTGACAGCGGCCAGTCTTGCTCATGCTGGTTACATTGGGCACAATTGGTTTAATAACATACAGGCAGGAATAACAAAGGCAATGAAGTCTCACTGAACAGAAGCTACAAATACATGAATGGAAATACGGGGGTGCTCACTTCGTTGCTTGGTTCGAACTCGGGGTGTGTGAAAGGTCCTGATCGCTCGAGGAACTTCTTAACATGGTTCCAGCGACCTTCCCAGTCTCCAGTGTCCCCACACCCAACATCCACAGCCATTCTGCATAGAACACAGTACATTTCACTGACAATTATTCTACATGGCATGAACGTTACATCAGAAGTGCTCAGGCTGCAATGACAACCACCACATACATGGCTCCTGAGGAACCAGAGCTGAGGAGCTCACTTACCTACCCCTCGGTTACAAGGAGCTGGAAGCCTCGGATGAGAAACGCCAGAATGCAGTGGTGATTAGCAAATATTTAAAGGGATGTTCCCACCATAGACTCTGATGGCATATCGATAGGCTATGCCATCAGTCTGAGAGGTGCCAGTCCCACCTCTGGAGACACCACCCATCTCTGGAACGGGGCTCCGAAAGTATCGGCTCAGAACGGAAAACTGGTCACAACTGCCCATGACTTTCCATTCTGCTCTATAGGAGTTGTGCGCGCAGCCTAACATGTACTTGGTACTCCCATAGAACAGAATGGAGAGTTGTTCACAAGCAGCTCTCCATTCTGAGACAGAACTTTAGTGGGCCCGTTCCTGAGATAGATGTGGGTTTAAGAGGTGGGACCCGCACCTATCAGACATTGATGTTTTATCCATCAACGCCTGTGGTGGGAACACCCCTTTAAGCTTTAAATGTAATAGCTCACTTGCACTATATGGCCCCTTGAAGGGGTTTTCCCACATTTTCCGAAAACCATCTTCTGCCTGTGACTGTATTAAAATAATGAATATTCCTGTACTTCCTTCTCCTGGTCCCAGTGCCACCAGTCCTCACTGCCCACCCCCGAAAGTAGTGACGTCACGTTCATTACCCACGACCATCAGCCAGTTACTGGCCCAGCTTGCAGAGCATAGGTCATAAACAGGACATTACTGGTGAGAAATCAAAGGTGGACCCTGGAGCTCTGGTGACAGCGGAGGCGGCTTTAAAGCAGTCAGGGGCAGAAGGTGGTTGTCCAAAATCACAAACATCTTTAATAACCGGCAATATCATCAGCTGTATCAAAGGGCCAGGAGCCCTGCTGCCACCACCCAGGTTTCCACCTCTGCAGGCACCAGGTATTCCTTTGCCAGTATGTGGACAATTATGGATTCCCCACCTTTGGAGAATGTTCTTCCAACTTTATTACTACACAGCAAACGACACAAAACAATGTTATGTTTAAGGGGGCTCCAATAGTTTCAAAACCTCGTCAGTCCATTGGTGAAGATTGAAAATAGGAAAAAAACAAAAACATACCTGCTTGTTGCAGTGTCGCCATTGGCCGATGACACCACCAGCAGTGCTCACGTGACCCTCCAGCCAAGCACAGAGGTCACGTATATCCCGAGCACTGTGGCCTGTGAATAGCTGCAGTCACGTGAGGTCATCGGCTGGGGAGGTTTTATTTTCAATCATCCCTGACGCACTGATGAGCTCTTGAAAATATTGGACCACCCCCTGGAGTTCTGGCTTCATAACACCCTTCCCACAAAACAGAGGACATTAGTTCAATTATTGGCGGGTGCTTTTTTTTTTCCTTTTAAGAAAAATTGAGGAACCATCAATAACATAAAAAACATCTTGTCTGAAGCCCATTTGTAACATTTAGGCCGGTTTTCAGTCACATAAAAGGCCACACTTCAGTGTATGCAGCCGCTGATCCCACCTGCACCCACTGAATGACCTCTCCAGTCAGGGACGGGGATTGGCTTCTAAAACTGCACAAGCTTTACCGAGCCCTCCTGGTCCTTCACGGCTGGCAGAAGGGCGAGTACACCCAATGGGCCTTAAAGTAGAAAAACTGTCTGGCAGCAAGAAAATGCTGTTTTGCCTATAGCAAACCAGAGCTAAACTTTTGTTTATAGAGGGCCTGGAAAATATAAAAGCGACTTGATTGGGTTTCCAAAGTGCAAAAGAACAGTCGGGTTGTAGATAGTTTTCATACATAAGACCCCTTGTTTTTTTTCTCTGTTCACAGTATTCATCAGGATAGCGCTATCCAAGACACTATCTCAATGTACACCACGGCCGAGCCATAGAAAACAATAGAGCAAGCCTTAGGGTAGATCAGGAAAAAAAAAAGCACTCAAAAGCGCCTGTAAATCGCATTCAACACACAGGTTTTTGCTGCAGCAGAAACGCGCCCTATAGCTTTAAATAGGGCTCCTGCTGCGTCAAATGGATGAAGAATTGACGGGACAATTCTTGGAACGGATGCGAGAGACGCAATGAGACACGCATCGGCGACCACTTGTCTGAAGCCCAATATGTGTTTTACATTTAAAGCAATGTAAATCATACTGCACATTGTTAGATGCGTGTATTGGTCCGTTTAGGGTCTGAAACACAAATTCAAACAGGCATCTATAAACGGATCCAAAAATGGAGCCAACACACTGTGTGGACATATCATTACATGGACTACGTTTGTTTTGTCAAACATACCTGCGTTCAGTGCAGGACACAACACTACTGCATCCGGCACAGATACAAAGTACGTTCAGCAAACAGTGCAAATTAGACGATGTTTGCTCTACTGTTCCCCCTTTCGCACCTGGGGGGAATCAGTTTTTTGCACAGTAACCTAAAAAAAAAAAAAACCAAAACAAAAACAAAAATGTCATGTAGGTGGGTGGGCTCTCACGGAAAGTGCTGGCATAGTCCCAGCCCTGCCCCCCTTTTAACCGGTCTAAGATTCATCTGGAAAAAGATTTTTTTCCCATGTAGATTATACAACAAAAACTCTTCAAGGATTGTAAGAATAGAAACATGGCTGCTGACTTCCAGAAACAGCAACGCCCTTGTGCATGAGCTACGTCTATCATTGAGCCCCATGGCTGGACTCCAAACACAACCTATGGACAGCAGCGGCGCTATTACGGGGCCGGTTCACTGGCTTATTTCACGGCGGATTGTGAGCCGAATTGGCGCTGCAAATCCGGCGTGAAAAGGGGGGCGGGGGCGGCCCCCCCCCCCAAGACGTCATATCAAGGGGTGCGCCGCGCCGTAAAAAAGGCATGCCCTTTTTCTCCCCCCCCCCCCGGGGGGGGCGGATTCGCCACGGGGGGGAGCAAACGGAACCCCACTTTCTCTATAAGCAGTGGATTACCGTAATTACCCGACGTTTCCGCCTACGCGCGCAAATCCGGCGCGGAGTACGGCCCAATCCCACACATAAGCCGGTAAACCCGAGGAAAAAGCAACCATAGAAAGAACAATTAAAATTGTTACAGTCTGTGAAATTGTATATTATCAGGAGCAGGACAAGAAAGTACAGCTACATTTGAAGGGGTTATCCCACAAAAACCACTCGGCAGCTATTCACAGTATAGGAGAGACTCGGCTGTTACGTTTGCCTTGTTGGTGTGCTGCCCCAATGGTCCCCCCCGGAAACCCCTCCCATGAGGTCAAAGCAATTGGGAAAGGTTTGGGGCCCCCAATCTAGTGATCAGTGGGAGTCCACGTATGGGGGCCCCTCGTGACCAGAGATTTGCTACATAAGCTGTGGACTGATGAGGAATGTTTTTCAAGGGATAGCCCTCTAAGCAGGCTGATTGTCTTAATAAATAAGATATTAATTGCTCTAATAGACACATGTTCACAGCATTTATATATCAAAGACAAAAGGATGGATTTAGCAAAGCTAGAACCTATCGCTCATTTTACAAGCGGCTCCCCATGGCCTCCTCACTATTAAGGCACTGGATACCGAGCTATGAGCCAAGGTGGGAGCCCTAACCTACGGGGTTTCGTATTTAAACCCACACCTTTTGACGAGTCAATTTAATCTTCAAAACCTGCCTCCAAATCTGCTTAAAAAAAAAAAAAACCCGCCCGGGTTACGGGCGGATTTTGAACCATTTTAAAAATGTTTTTTAAATTTTTTAAAAAACCCTCCCCCAAATTGTTTTCCTGTCGGATTTTTAAACTCAAAATTGACAAGGCACTTACATTTCTATAAGGAAAATCATTGTTTAAACCCAATTTGGTGCAAAATAAGCTTCCAAGTACATGGCGTGAACATACCCATACAGGATGGGCTGCCCATATCACCAACAATTGACTGCCGGAGACAAACCCCTTTTTGGGATTTTTTTTCCCCAAGGGCTTTTTTGGGGGGGCTTTTTTCCTCGTTTTTCGCGCGCCCCTCCCTTAAACGCGGGGAAATGCCCCCATAATTAATAATCCATAGCTCCTCATAGAGAACAGAATTCCGCCTACAGACAAAATTGTACGTGGGGTAGATAAGGGACGTCATTTATTCGCGGCGAATATGTACCGCAAGTAATGCATGTCTATGGGACCAGCTGGCATACTGTACGCACCACAATTACGCAGTGTGAACATACCCTTAGAGTACCTTCAAATGGGTTAGATATGCTGTGGATTTTCCACACTTGATCCTCAAATAAAATACACAAGCAAAAAGGTTTGGATTTTGTCAAGAATTCAAATATATTATCACAGATTTTACACTGCCATAAATGTGTGATAATATAGATTAATGGACATCTCTGTATAAGATTCAGGAGTCAAGCAAGGAAATCTATCTGCAAATCCCCACGTAGGGTAATTCTTATTCTATCACCCTTGGTTTGAAAAAGGGACAAAAAATTTGCACCCTATAAATATATTAATAAAAAGCAGAACTTGTACAAGGTCAAAAGCTTAGAAAGTAACACTGTCATAACAAGACAACTATCCCCAGCAGTAATACAGGGGTCTCTGGGCGACACATGGATGTATTATAGCTCCAGCATTGTACGGCCCTTGCTGCACCTCCAGGTTGTATTATGTAGGGGCTGATAGGGACTGTTACATGGATACCCATCATACTGTGCTCTCGAGTCTGTGTCCCAGGCTGCCCTCACAGCACACCGTCACCAAGGGGGCAAAGGGCCATTCAGAATAAAAATTGGGCAGAATAGGAAAACCGGTGTTGGCTCCACAACCAATCAGTATCGGGAAAATTTTTACAAAAAAAATAAAACAGTGGCCCAATCTGTAAGTTTACATTAGTCCGCTGGTTTGCCTGCACTAGGATTTCTATCCAGGTGGCCAAACCACTTACAGCCACACTCCACAGACTTCTATGGAAACTGGGGGCTTCCGACATACTTGCCCAGTACAGAGTTCGCTGGCTCCATACACCCTTACTAACATTGCAGCATAACTGTACATCAGATCTTGGGAAGGAGTTCCACTGACACTGAAGCTTAGCCACCCCAAAAAGTGGAAAAAGTGCCTCATAGTCCCCAAGATAAGGTCATTGTTTTCTCCCATCTCGAGATCTAGCACTATTGCATGTAACTTTGAAGAAACACATAATTAAGGGGGGCGGCTTAGCATGCTCCCATTCGTTCTATGGAAATTCCGAGAAAAGGGGCAGTGTGTTCGGCTCTCCATTCTGTTCTATGGGAATTCCGAGTACAGGTGAGCAGTGTGTTCAGCTCTCCATTCTGTTCTATGGGAATTCCGAGTACAGGTGAGCAGTGTGTTCGGCTCTCCATTCTGTTCTATGGGAATTCCGAGTACAGGGTGAGCGTGTTCGGCTCTCCCTTCTGTTTTTATGGGGAAATTCCGAGTACAGGGGAGCATTGTTTTGCTCTCCATTCTTTTCAGGGGAATTCCGAGTACAGGGAGCATGTGTTCGGGTCCCATTCTGTTTTATGGGAATTTCCCCCATACAGGGAGCAGTGTGTTTCGCTCCCATTTTTTGTTCTTGGGAATTCCAGTACAAAATGGCATTGTTCAGTCTCCATTCGTTCAAAGGGAATTCCGATACAAAAAGGGACAGTGTGTTCGGCTCTCCCTTTTGTTCTATGGGGAAAACCGATACAGGGAGCTGTGTTCCCCTTCCTTTTGTTTTATGGGAATTTCCCCAACAGGGAGCAGGGTGTTTTGGCTCTCCATTCGTTCTATGGGGAATTCCGAGTAAGGGGCAGTGTGTTCCTCTCCATTCTGTTCTATGGAATTTTCCCAGTACGGGAGCAGTGTTTTTCAGCTCTCCACTGTTCTAGGAATTCCGAGTACAGGGAATGTTTTTAGCCCCATTTTGTTTAGGGGAATTCAGAGTACGGTGACAGTGTTTTTCAGTCTCCCTTCTGAGCTGTAACTTTCCAGTGCCCATACCAAACAGGGAAACCGCACCCATCAGGGCTTTCATTTGGCATAGATCGCTCCCTAAAATTTAAAAGGCCCCCTGCTTTTGTCTTTACAAGTCAATTTTTTGGAACGGATCCGAAAGAACAAGTAAAACCCCATTTATGATCACTCGCCCAACGCGAGGTGTTTTTATATTGCAAAAAAAAAAACACGCACAATGTTAGACTATCGACCCAAAAAGCATCTGATAAAGTATGTAACACGGACAGAACACCCGGGAACATCCCCAACTCCTCTGAAGGACGGTTCCATTCCACCCACTGATGCTCCCCCCCCAATACAATTACATTGTCGGCACAGACACTGCAGCCAATCACTGCCCTCAGCGGTCTCCTCCTATAGGAACAGCATGTGATTGGCTGCGGCATCACATGACCAATGAGCGCAATGTCATCGGCAGTGCTGGAGCGGCTTTTAGAGGGGAGAGATTTTTTAAATCCCTCTTGACCAGCATAGCCTTTTTATTTAATGTAATACCCCTTGAATATTTTCCATTTGTGGCATTTCATATCCTTCTGACCGTACCACCCATAGGCCCCTGCAGAACCAATGAGTACAGAACCAGGAGGGTTCCTATAGCATCCAGCGGGCAGGTAATCATCATATACTGGGAGGATAGGAAAGTGGATGCACAGTACTGCACAGCCGCCCCCACCAAGGGTTAAATATGGGGGGACTCCCCCAAGGGGGAATCCCTTAAACCCCAACCCCCAGTATAACCCAAGCCTCTACATGTCCTGCACATAACACAGACAATGAGTAATGAATATGCATGAACCTCATGAATGACAGGGACTAACCCCCCCCTGTTAAATCACGGCTGTTGGTTTCCTCGCCGGGGAAAGGGGTTTGGGTATTCCCGAGTCAAACCTTTCCGTGTCCTAACACCTCCCCTGTGCCAGCACTAACTTGTCAGCCAGCTCTTCTATCCGCCTTCTTTTCTTCTCCCTAAAAGAGAGAGAGAGAATAAAAGAAGGGTTTGTAGTGCGCTCTCCTGGCCTGCCACACAGAGGGGAGCGGGACACGGGCCCCTGACCACACGCACAGATACTCACGGCTCCGCAGCATCCGCCATATTTGCCTGAGCCTCTCTCTTCCCACAATGCACCGGCGCTGGGGAGGCGTGGCCCCCGGGGACAGGGCCTAAACGGGGGGCTCCGCTCACCCCCTGGGGGGGTTTTTTTTTTTTTTTTTTTTTGTTTGCTTTAATAACTTTTAATTACAACGTGACAACGGGAAAATTGGGGTTGAGGGCGGGGTTGGGAGCCCTCGCGGGGGCGTCCCGCACTAACAGCCGCTGCTGCATATATGGAGGGCGTGTGACAGCAATGTTAGGCCAAAAGGGGTAAAAAAACCCCCTTATAAGGCCAGCTCCCGTGCCTCCATATTTGCCAGCCAGTGCCCCTGTATAAGAGCCAGCTTGTGCCTCCATATAGGCCGTCACAGTGCCCCCGTATAAGAGCCACTACGTGCCCCCCTTATTAGTCCAGTCACAGTGCCCGCTGTACAGAGCCAGCTCCCCGTGCCTCCCTATATTAGTGCCAGTCACAGTGCCCGCTGTATAAAGAGCCAGCTACAGTGCCCCCCTAATATTAGTTCCAGTCACGTGCCCCCTGTATCAGACCCAAACTCCAGTGCCTCCTATATTATTGCCAGTCACAGGCCCGCTGTATAAGAGCCACTACAGTGCCTCCTATATTAGTACCATAAACAGTGCCCCTGAATAAGAGCCAGCTCCGTGCCACCTATATTAGTGCCAGTAACAGTGCCCTCTGTATCAGAGCCAACTACAGTGCCTCCTAGATTAGTGCCAGTCAATGTCCCGCCTGTATAAGAGCCAGCTACAGTGCCTCCTATATTAGTGGCCATCACAGTGCCCCCTGTATAAGACCCAAACTACAGTGCCTCCCTATATTATGCCAGTCAAAGTGCCCCTGAAATAAGAGCCAGCTACAGTGCCTCCTATATTAGTGCCAGCCCACAGCCCCCTGTATAAGAGCCAGCTCCAGTTGCCTCCTATATTAGTGCCAGTCACAGTCCCCCGCTGTATAAGAGCCAGCTTCCAGTCCCTTTCCTATATTAGTGCCATCACAGTGCCCGCTGTATAAGAGCCACAAAGTGCCTCCTATATTATTTGCCATCACAGTGCCCGCTGTATAAGACCAAGCTACAGTGCCTCCTATATTAGTGCCAGTCACAGTCCCCGCTGTATAGAGCCAACTCCAGTGCCTCCTATATTAGTGCCAGTCACAGTGCCCGCCCTGTTAAGAGCCACTACATGCCTCCTATATTAGTCCATTCACAGTCCCCACGGGTTAATAAAAAGCCAGCTACAGTGCCTCCAAATTAGTTCCCATCACAGTGCCCCGCTGTAAAATGACCAGCTACAGTGCCTCCTATATTAGTGCCAGTTCCACAGGGGCCCGCTGTATAAGAGCCAGCTACAGTGTCCTATATTTGTGCCAGTTCACAGTGCCCGCTGTATAGAGCCAGCTACCAGTCTTATTTATTTGCCAGTCACAGTCCCCCGCTGTATAAGACCAGCTCAGTCTCCCTATATTAGTGCCAGTCACAGTGCCCGCTGTATAAGAGCCAGCTCCAGTGCCTCCTATATTAGTGCCAGTCACAGTCCCCGCTGTATAAGAGCCAGCTACAGTGCCTCCTATATGAGTGCCAGTCACAGTGCCCGCTGTATGAGCCAGCTACAGTGCCTCCTATATTAGTGCCAGTCACAGTGCCCGCTGTATAAGAGCCAGCTACAGTGTCCTCTATATTTAGTGCAGTCACAGTGCCCCTGTATAAGAGCCAGCTCAGTAGCCTCCTATATTAGTGCCAGTCACAGTGCCCGCTGTATAAGAGCCACTACAGTCCTCCTATATTAGTCCAGTCACAGTCCGCTGTATAAGAGCCAGCTACAGTACCTCCTATATTAGTGCCAGTCACAGTGCCCGCTGTATAAGAGCCAGCTACAGTGCCTCCTATATTAGTGCCAGTCACAGTGCCCGCTGTATAAGAGCCAGCTCCAGTGCCTCCTATATTAGTGCCAGTCACAGTGCCCGCTGTATAAGAGCCAGCTACAGTGCCTCCTATATTAGTGCCAGTCACAGTGCCCGCTGTATAAGAGCCAGCTACAGTGCCTCCTATATTAGTGCCAGTCACAGTGCCCGCTGTATAAGAGCCAGCTACAGTGCCTCCTATATTAGTGCCAGTCACAGTGCCCGCTGTATAAGAGCCAGCTAGTGCCACGTATATTAGTGCCCGTCACAGAGCCCGCTGTATCAGAGCCAGCTCCAGTACTTCCCCTGTTAGTGCCAGTCACAGTGCCAGCTGTATCAGAGCCAGCTCTAGTACTTCCCCTGTTAGTGCCAGTCACAGTGCCCGCTGTATAAGAGCCAGCTCCAGTGCTTCCCCTGTTAGTGCCAGTCACAGTGCCCGCTGTATCAGAGCCAGCTCCAGTACTTCCCCTGTTAGTGCCAGTCACAGTGCCCGCTGTATCAGAGCCAGCTCCAGTCCTTCCCCTGTTAGTGCCAGTCACAGTGCCCGCTGTATCAGAGCCAGCTCCAGTGCCTCCCCTGTTAGTGCCAGTCACAGTGCCCGCTGTATCAGAGCCAGCTCCAGTACTTCCCCTGTTAGTGCCAGTCATCAGTGCCCGCTGTATAAGAGCCAGCTCCAGTGCCTCCTATATTAGTGCCATCACAGGGGCCCGCTGTATAAAGCCAGCTACAGTGCTCCTAAATTTAAAGTGCCAGTCACAGTGCCCGCTGTATAAGAGCCAGCTACATGCCTCCTATATTAGTGCCATTCACAGTCCCCCGCTGTATAAAGAGCCAGCTCAGTACTTCCCCTGTTAGTGCCAGTCACATTGCCAGCTTTATAAGAGCCAGCTCCAAAACTTTCCCCTGTTATGCCAGTCACAGTGCCCCGCTGTATCAGAGCCAGCTCCCAGTACTTTCCCCTGTTAGTGCCATTTTACAGTCCCCCGCTGTATCAGAGCCACTCCAGTGCTTCCCCTGTTAATTCCCAGCCCACAGTGCCCGGCTGTAAAGAGCCAGCTCCAGTGCTTCCCCTGTTTAGTGCCATCACAGTGCCCTCTGTAATCAGAGCCAGCTCCAGTTACTTCCCCTGTTATGGCCAGTCACAGTGCCCGCTGTATCAGAGCCAGCTCCATACTTTCCCCTGTTATGGCCAGTCACATTTCCCCTGTATCAGAGCCAGCTCCAGTACTTCCCCTGTTAGTGCCAGTCACAGTGCCCGCTGTATCAGAGCCAGCTCCAGTGCCTCCTATATTAGTGCCAGTCACAGTGCCCGCTGTATCAGAGCCAGCTCCAGTACTTCCCCTGTTAGTGCCAGTCATCAGTAGCTGTGATCGTGCCGCGGCTGCTCCCTCCCTCTGTCGTTCCCTTAGCTGACCGCCATTGATTGCAGCAGTAGGAAGGTGGAGGGTCGCTATGTGCCCTATTTGCACCAGAATACCTCGTTCCAGCAATACCTTGTCACGAGGTGGCGGGGCCCCGGCTCATTTCCCTATGGGGTCCTATGAATTCTAGTTGTGCCCCTGGGTTAATGGTAGGTGATTTGCACTACGCATCTGGTCACACCAGGCTAGCCGCCACCTTCGGCACTGACCATGGCGGTGATACACAGTATGTGCTCTGTGTGCTGCCACATGCACAAGGATCCCATTTGCTGATTTTGTGCCTCATTGGAACATGGGTAGTGCACGCGCAGCACTTGCCCTCCTGTGCCAGCCACAACATGGCAGATGTGACCGGTGACACGGCGCCCTCTAGTGTCTGACTGTGCGTACGACCAGGACTGTGACGAGTCGGCGCATGCGCTCCTGAGATGCCTGGTGAGGTAATGGGGCTGCGGCGAGCTGGCGCGCATGCGCAGTGCACGGTCGGGGCGACATGAGCATGGACGTGCAGGTAGCTCCTCTGCGGGCCTGGGATGACTTCTTCCCGGGCACTGACCGCTTCGGGAGACCGGACTTTAAAGACATCTCCAAATGGAATAACAGAGTGGTGAGCAATCTGCTGTACTACCAGACCAACTACCTGGCGCTGGCCGCAGCCGTCATCTGTCTGGTGGGGTAAGTATGATGCAGCAAGTGATGGGGGCAGTGAGAGGGGCGCCCGGGCATTGAGTCTGCCAGAATGAGGGCAGCACCCTGTGAATGCTATGCTGGTGCTTGTAGTCCTACAGGCAGCAGTGCCATATGGTAAGGTGGGGATGTGGGCAGCGGCTCGTACTGCTGCCTATGGTGTTGGTGGTGAGCACATATTTTTTTGCACCTTCTGATGCAGTTCACAGGTGCCTTACAGTGGCGCCACCCTGCAACTTATACCATAGGATGCCAGGGCATGTGGGTGAGGGCTGTACAATGCTGCTAATATTGCAGGACTCTCAGTCTAATAGAAGGGGCTGGAATTGGCGTCTACTCATGGCTGTGGGAGAATACCTATCCTCGTGTAAAAGTTGTTGGAAGGCGCCTTTGATGGCAGCAGGGTAATGCTTTCAGCAGATTTACATTACAAGCCTGTACAGTACTCAGAAGTGTTTAAGGTGAAAGGAGGCGGAGCATGCAGGTACTGTGGGTGTGGCTTATTTCTTACCGCTTTGTGGCTGTGCAAGGGAATGCTGGGAATTGTAACAAGTTGGAAAGTGAACCTGATGCAGTTCCACACTGCTGAAGGGGTCCCTGGATGGGGTCGGGAACCTGAAGGGGGTCACTGGGATGGGGTCCGGGACCTGAAGGGGGTCACTGGGATGGGGTCCGGGACCTGAAGGGGGTCACTGGGATGGGGTCCGGGACCTGAAGGGGGTCCGCTGGAGGGGCTCCGGAACGTGAAGGGGGTCCACTGGGAGGGGCTCCGGAACGTGAAGGGGGTCACTGGGAAGGGCTCCGGAACGTGAAGGGGGTCCGCTGGGAGGGGCTCCGGAACGTGAAGGGGGTCCGCTGGGAGGGGCTCCGGAACGTGAAGGGGGTCCGCTGGGAGGGGCTCCGGAACGTGAAGGGGGTCCGCTGGGAGGGGTTCCGGAACGTGAAGGGGGTCCGCTGGGAGGGGTTCCGGAACGTGAAGGGGGTCCGCTGGGAGGGGCTCCGGAACGTGAAGGGGGTCACTGGATGGGGGTCGGGAACCTGATCCTTTATATCGGGCGTCCTCAAACTGCGGTGCTCCAGCTGTTGAGAAAATGCAACTCCCATCATTCCCACTGTTATAGATTATATAGATGCATGATGGGAGTTGTGGTTTCCTAACAGCCGGAGGGCCGCAGTTTAAGGATGCCTGCTTTATATGATGGCCACAACCCATAAGATGGGCAGAGGTCTTGTTCCGTGCAGTTCTTCAGATTTGTATGAGATTACATGTGTGTCTTTGGCCGGACATGGACCAGGATTTGGAGCCACGATACTCGGCTGCAGCTCTTATGACTCTAATGAGCGGCGTCCTAGCACAAATGTGCATCTCTCCGTCCATGTGCTGCTGGCCCGCGTTCCTCAGCATGTCTCATCAGCCGGACGCTCTATTATCGGCAGCGGAGTCTGCACTGTCAACATGTACTGAGCCAGCATCTCCGGAGCTGAGTAATATCCCAGATGTCCCCAATCTCAGCTATTCCTGTTTTTGACATAAAAAAAACTGCCTCAGAAAATCTGAATGTTTGAAATTGACCTAAAAACCCAAGCGGTGTCAGCACAGTAGTGATGTGTGCCCCCAGCCTGAAGCTACCCATGATTTCTCTGGAGGGGCTGCTATCTTCATGATGTCTCTGGAGGGGCTGCTAGCTTCATGATGTCTCTGGAGGGGCTGGTAGCTTCATGATGTGTCTGGATGGGCTGGTATCTTCATGATGTCTCTGGAGGGGCTGCTATCTTCATGATGTCTCTGGAGGGGCTGCTATCTTCATGATGTGTCTGGAGGGGCTGGTATCTTCATGATGTGTCTGGAGGGGCTGGTATCTTCATGATGTGTCTGGAGGGGCTGGTATCTTCATGATTTGTCTGGAGGGGCTGGTAGCTTCATGATGTCTCTGGAGGGGCTGGTAGCTTCATGATGTCTCTGGAGGGGCCGGTGGCTTCATGATGTCTCTGGAGGGGCTGGTAGCTTCATGATGTCTCTGGAGGGGCTGGTAGCTTCATGATGTCTCTGGAGGGGCTGGTAGCTTCATGATGTCTCTGGAGGGGCTGTGTTATCAAGATGGTCTAAAGTGGACTCAATTCTTTTCAAGACGGAGCTGAGCTGCGCTTTTGAAACACGCAGTGGTGATCCCTCATGTGAACGCCGCTCCGTGTTCGTCATAGACAGCAATGACAATCTCACTGCTAATTGTTAGATCCGTCTTGGGGACCGACAGTGCAGACCCAAAGACAGATCCTAACAGCACTTGCAACACAGAGTGTAAACTCCATGTGAACAAGCCCTTAGGGGGTCTAAATGGAGAATCAAAAAGTTACTTTTCGTTTATCGTATAAAAGTAAATAACTAAAATGTAACATAATTGGTAGTGACGCATCAATAAAAATGGAATCCATTGTTAGGTTACTTATCCCGCACAGCGAATGCCTTAGGCTATGTTCACACGGCTTAAACTGGGACGTATTTCGGCCCATATTTCGCACCGTACCGCGCTAAAAATGGGTCGAGATACACCCCAGTCATTACGGTAATCCACAGTTCTCATAGAGAACTATGGATTATGTCTCCTCTCCCCGCAATACGACGCGAGGGGAGATAAGTGACGTCAAATACGCGCCGCTGTTAATGAATTTCTATTTGGGCCAGTGTGCTTGAGCCCCCCCGCCCTGCGGGAGTACTTGCGCCCCGCAATTATGCCGTGTGAACTTAGCCTTAAAGGTTGTCTCCCTTCAGAGTTTCAGAGAATGCATGAAAAATACTTGACTTCTGGTTCAGACTGAATCATTTGATACAGCTCTGTGCTTGAACAAAATCCATGCCCCGCTGTGCTTCAGATGCTAATTAGATTCAGATTAGTTCTCAAAAACTAACAGGACTTCTATCTGATCCCCCAAAACAAAAACCCTAATTACAGTTTGTTTTATTTTACATAAATCAAACTTTTTAAGCTGAGCAGCAAGGAAAACTGCCTCAACCTGTGTGATGACATCACTCCTGTTATCTCATTGAACAAACAGCGGGGGAGAATTGTTTACAGGTCCGGTTACTGAGGGAACTGAATAGCCAGGGAAGGTCTAAATTCCCTTGTATCCTTAGGGAAAAACAGAGGAACAAAGCAGTATATTTGGAAAATGTCTTTATTTTGTGTTCCCTACAATTTGAAAGCTATTCTTTGTAGCGAGACAACCCCTTTAAGGTATATTACACCGGGACTTCAGGAGATCGCGCCGACTCCCGCAGAGCGGGGGAGCCGGCAGCCCGCTGGCCCCATAGACATTCATTATTCACGGCGCGTATTTGCCGCTAGTAATCAGGGCTGTGGAGTCGACAAGCCAAAGCCTCGACTCCGACTCCTCAATTTCCCAAACCTCCGACTCCGGACTCCCTCATACACGGCGCATGTTTAAGTGATAACTTTACTGTAGTAAAGTTGTAACATCAGGCGGTTCATCACCTTATAATACAATAATCAAGCTATTTAGGTAGAACAGACACTGACAAGCAAAAGGGTAACAATGTTTTGATCTTTTGAATACTTGTGGGTAGAGTTGAAGAAAAAGTGTATTGTAACCAAGTCCAGTCTGCACCAACATTGGGAATGTGTAGAAGAGACCTGGGATCAGATTTTGGTCAAGATCTGCTTGAATCTGATTGAGCCCAGAAGGATCAGGCAGTATTGAAAACTAAAGGGGGATTTCCCAAATACTAACACAATAATAAAACATTTTGATTTTTAGGAGCAAAACAGTAACAATGCAGTTATAGGAAAGAATCTGCAGAACTAAGCAGATGATAAATACTTGCAAGTCACATGTATAAGATCGGTAAGATGACTGTATATAAAATTACAGTAGCTCCTGTACAAAGCTGTAGTGGATGGGAGGGATATGGAGCCTGAAAGTCAAAATGTTCAAACCATTGTTACCATTTTGCTTGTCAGTGTAAAATATATTTATTGGATATGACTTTAGAACACAAAAAAAATTGTACTTGCAAACACTGCAGGAACATTTGTGGGAGTCTCTGAATTTGTCTGAGAAATATATTGCCTCCATCAGATCCTGCATAATGGGCCTCAATCTGATCTTTATTATTTTCCAGGCTAGAGAACGGCCTCTCTACACTAACTTGGGTTGGGGGCAAAGCTGTCACCACAGGGGCCACATCTCTAACTATGTTAGGGTATAAAGGAATTGCCTCAGCCACAGTCAGTTTTGATGAATGGTTAAACTCTTCTACTTCTTTGAAAGCAGGTGAAAAAATGTGCTGAAATCTGTTTGCCCTGGGAGCAGAATCTTCTCCCCTGGGGCAGCGCTTTGCCTGCTCCATGTCATCAGTTACACTCCTCATGTGATGAGGCTGAAGATATGGGAGCAGCAGCACTGGCCGGACCCAATGCCTCTTGCTCTTTGCTCTGCATCGAACTAACGGGACCAACTATATTTTGGGAGTCGGTCCATTTTATGACGACACCGACTCCTGCAAAATAGACTCCGACTCCACAGCCCTGCTAGTAATTGACATGTCACTTATCTCCCCCCGTGGCGTATTGTGCAAGCGGGGAGAGGAGGCGTAATCCATAGTTCTCTATGAGAACTGTGGATTACCGTGATGACTGGGACGTATCTCGGCCCGTATTGAGCGCAGTACGGCGCAAAATATGGGCCAAAATGCGTCCCAATTTAAGCCGTGTGAACATAGCCTTAGGGTCACTTGCAAAGTGACTTGTTTTTGCAAGATCTTTAACATAAAAAGCAATTCTCGCAGTGAGACAACTCCTTTAATGGTAACCACCTTCAATGTACCATGAAAAAGGTTAGCATCGACAGAGGCTAAAAAAAGTGTTGTTTTTTTCTCACGTTTATTACCATCCAGCTTTTTTTTTCTGCTGAAGCTGGATGGTAGGTTTTTTGTGGGGTTTTTTTTCCTTCTTTGTCCATCCCGGGGGTTTGGATCTTTTTTTTTTGTCTTATGCTTCTCTATAGGGGTTGAAAGACGCTGCAGAGGAAAATGCATATTGCAATAGAAAAAAATGGTCTAAAGGAAAGCCTAAAAGAGGTGACATTAAAAGCAGCATTTTATATGCTCCTCTACAAGGAGCTGTCCAACTATATCGATAGGTTATGCCACCAAAGTCTTATGGGTGCAGGTCCCACCTCTGCACTAGAACTCGGGACTCTGCCATTGAAATCAGGGAATTTTGGGTACAGCTGAAGGGGGAACTAGAGTGGGAATACCCCTTTAATATAAAGAGTTGTCCCGTCTTATGGGTGTTCCCATGAGCGCTTTTCAGTGCTGCAGGTCAGCTTGCAGCTCTATAGAAATGTATGGCGAGCATGGGCACAAGCGGAACCTTCTCCATTCTCTGATGGTCATCTCGTAGCTCATGGGAACCGCTTTGCCACCAACTCAAGTTAGTATAGAGAGGGTTCTCTAGCTGGAAAATAATGAGACAGATTGAGGTCATCTTTAAAGGATTGATAAAGGCGTACTATTTTCAAACAAATTCATAGACTCCACAAATGTTACTCCATACATTTTTATTCAAAACTTTTTTTTTTTCCCATTGTCCTGCAGTGTTTTGCATATTTACTATTTTTTTTAAATTTGTTTGTGTTCTAAATTCATATCCAATAAATATATTTTATGCCGGCAAGCAAAAGGGTAACAATGTTTTGAACTTTTGACTTTCAGGCTCCATATCTTACCACCCACTACAGCTTTGAAGTGGATCTGTTGGTTATCTCAAAAAACTTTGACTTGCAGTATTTAGATAAGCTTAGTTTGCAGGGGTTCTTGCATTGTTATGTTTTTCTCTTGGGGGTGGACAATCTTTTTTTTGTTTACTACAAAATTTCACTTCCCTAAAGTCAGGGTTATTTGGCTGATTCCCCGCGAAAGGTTAATGGTTCGAATCGAGGAGCAGCCCTGAGGGAAATTTCCCAAAAAAAGGAACCTGACATCCCGCCATTGATAGCTCTCTGGCCCGAAAGTTGCCAAACGCATATGTGGGCCTGACACTGGGGGAATATCCCTCCTCCCTTCAAAAGCCCAAGAGGTGGACGCAGGCAAAAAATCAAGGGGCAAAAAGTTGTGTCATCACAAGGGCGATTTATTTAAAAGGACAAAAATGGGAGTGGAGGAGGCTATATGCTTCAAAAGTGAGATCACAGTCGTCCATGCAAGCAACATACATTACACAAACATGGAATGATGGCCCGAAAAAAATGAAGAAGCCTCAACTTCAGTCTCGTCATAAGAAGCGTTGGCAAAGAGTTTGCAAAAAAGTATGAAAAACGGAAGATTGGAAATAAGGGATTTGGAGCGATGAGATGAAAGTGAATAGACCGGGCTCTGATGGAGGGTGTGGGGATGGGAAGGATCAACGGAAAAGGGGGTTAATGGATCCAAAGCGGGAAAAAATTCCGGTTCGGTGGGGGGAACCCTGATGATAGGGGGGTGTTTCACAGCCAAAGATTTTGGTACTTGCCCAGGATTGATGTCGATTAAATTTGGAGCCTTGTGAGTGTCCTACAAATGAGTTACTTCGGCCTCGAGTGCTATGGGATGAAAAGGAGAAATAGCCCCCACAGGACACAATGAAGCAGACGTAAAGGTTTTGGAAAAGGAATGGTTAAATGACAATGAAGTAGATTTTTGGGATTGGGCCCTCCACAGTCCCCCCGACCTAAACCCCAAACCAACATTGTGGGGGAGAGTTGAAGAAAAAGCTGTATTTGTTCCCAGTCCATTTGCACCAAAAATGGGAACGGTAGAAGAGACCTGGAATCGGATTTTGGTCAAGATTGCTTGAATTGATCCAGGGGCCCAGAAGGTTTCGGCAGTTAAAACCCAAAAGGGGGGGGAATTTCCCAAAAATTACTAACAAAAAAAAAATAAAACATTTTGTTTTTTGGAGCAAAACGTTACAATAAATTACATGAACAAGAATCTGCAAAAAACTAACAGGTCCCAAAATTTACGGGCAAGTCAAATTTTTGTATAAGAAAAGGTAAGGGGACTGTATATAAAATTACGGGTAGCCTCATGGGGCCAAAGCTGTAGTGGATGGAAAAGGATGGACCTAAAGGGCCACAAGTTCAAAACATTTTACCATTTTGCTTGCCCATGCCCTTTTTCCCCCCAAAAATAGCTTGATTATTGTTTTCATAAGGTGAAAAACACCCTGATGTGACCTTTTTTACTACATTTTAAATTTAAATAAACTTAAAATCCCGTGTTGGGGGGAGTCAGATTTTGGGGAAATTTGAGGATTTGAGTTTTTGGCCTCCCCGACCCCAACACCCTGGCTGGAAAAAAATAGAAAAGGTGATACTTGCCTCCCCTCCTGCGCCAATGCCGATCTGAAGCTCCCCAAAATCTGCTTCTCTGCAATTCTGGGTTCTTTTTCGAACACTTAAAATCGACTATGGGATCTTTTGGCTTTTGGGAACAACCCCGGGAAAAGGGGAGGGGCAGATCCCAGGGGTCTTTGAGGGGAGTGACGGGAATGAAGGGTGTGGTTTTTTTTTTTTTTTCCCCTTTTTTTTTTTTTCCCAGGGCTTTTAAAATTTAAAGATTTTAATTTGGGCAAGGCTTAAAACCCTTTTCCATAGGTACACAATGCAATGTTTCACTGCTATAACTGGTGTGGGGGGTTTGCTTATAAATTTCTACCATTTTTAGTGTAAATTCAAGCTACAAGGGGTCCTTCCTATCAAATCCCATCCACAATTTTTAAAAGTAGTAGGAGTGCCATAAAAAAGCAAAAGGGTTTGGGAAATTTTGGGACAAATTCCCAATGGTGCAAAAATGCGAACCCTTTTTTGGGAAAAATTTTTGGTTTAAAATTCCCCCCCTTTATCCGAGAAATCGTCATCGTCTTTTGTAATTTTTTTTTCTTTTTCCCCCGGGGAAAAAGCTGACCATCTAGGAGATTTTCTTGTTCCCGAGGGCTGGGACCGGGTGGGTGTTAACAAATGGGACCCGAGAAGCCAGTTTTTCTTGGTTAAAATTCCCGGCCGGGGTTCTTTCCTTTCCCGGCTATTGGGGGCGAACCAAAGGGTACCCCGGCTTCCCGTTAAGCTTTTTGAGTATCACTTTTGCATCTATTGGGAGCAGTTTCGGAATTGGGGTATTTTCTAATTTTTGGAGTTTACCTTGGCAAAAGCAATGCAGTTTTTTTGGGTTTGGGAGGCCTGTGCCCGGGGCCCCACTCCTGCTGCAGTGATACCAGTGACCACACCCCGAGTAGAGGGAATGGAGGAGGGTGAGTAACACACGGCTTACTTGGCAGAAGCTTTCTTCATCAAAGCTCTGACCAACCAGGCGGGGGAGGCTAATCTGTGTCAGAAGCTATTTTTCCCTTCAGCTTCTTTTTTCTCAGTAGGATTTCTGCATAGTTTCCACATAGACAGTCACCCATCTTTCCTAGACTCCTGAACAGCATCACATCTGTCTCCTGGTTTCTTGTATAACCGGGCAAGTAGGGGGTTTCCCTTTTATTTTATTGTTACCCCTCACCTAGAATGGTAACCCAGCTTTCTTCATGTACTTAGTGTATACCAATTATGAGAAATTTTTCATAAATGAATAGTACATACAAAGCAAATATAAACTTACAGAATAATGCCCCTGAGATGCCACTTGTATCTTCTTTCCCCTCCTTTACGCATTGGGGGCATACTTTAAATTTACTGACTAAAAGTCCTTGCACATGAGAGAGGAAATGGACTTTGAGCTTTATTCATAGATTAGATAATAGCTGTTGTCCATAGAAGTCTTTGGAGAGGAGAGGGGAAATCTGCAGAGAGCGTGGGACACACATAACCATGTATGTGAGATTATCTTTCACACACACACAGCAGCAGTATGGAGGATATTATACAACCGCAAAGAGCGGTGCTGCTGTGAGTCCAGCACCGACATGAGACAGTAGAACACTTACTAAGAGTAGCAGCAGCCTGTGTATCTCTGTGCAGCTGCGTCATCCCCCTTCCCTCTCCATAGATCTTTATGGGCAGCAACTGTAACCTGATCTCTCGGTGAAGCTGAAAATCCTTTCTGCCTTGTGTATGGATTTTATCAATGAAAGCAGAGTAATCTGCTGGGGGCAAGAGAAGGAGCAGGTGGGGGTGAGTCTGATTATTGGAGAATGAGGCATTTTTTCTAACAGGATATGTTACAGAGTTACTTATCTTCGCTTGTGCTACTTTCTGGTCCAAAAAGATGTCATGACCTAGTGGGAAAGGGGTTGTGGCCACGTTTCAAAATTATTTGCCTCAAATGTGTGGCAAAAATGTGACACAATATTTTAGTGCAGGGTGAGCCAACCACTGGGTGGTCTAAAAAACAGCTATAAAGTCTAAAGATGTGCAAATATGATTTAACATTATAGCATTCTTCCACCATTTGTGTAAGTTTAGACAGCAATAGTGCCCCACTGTGTATTGTACTAGTGGTCGTGGCTCCTAGTGAGACTGTATAATGAAGAAAAAGGTTTAAAAAAATATACACAACATAGAAAAAGATCTGTCTTCCAATTTATCATAGAATAAATAATAGAAAAATGTAATTATGAAAAGTATTGCTACATTTGTAAATGTCCAAACCAATAAAACGTCACCTAGTTTGTCCCGCAATCAGGGCTGTGGAGTCGGCAAGCCAAAGCCTTTAGTAAAATGGTCACATCAGGCTGTTTATCACCTTATGATACAATAATCAAGCTATTTAGGAAGAACAGACACTGACAAGCAAAAGGGTAACAATGTTTTGATCTTTTGAACACTTGTGGGTAGAGCTGAAGAAAAAGCTGTATTTGTATCCAAGTCCAGTCTGCCCCAACATCGAGAATGTGTAAAAAAGACCTGGGATCAGATTTTGGTCAAGATATGCTTGAATCTGATTCAGAGCCCAGAAGGATTCAGGCAGAGCTGAAAACCAAAAGGTGGATTTACCAAACACTAACAAAATAACAAAACAGTAACAATGCAGTTACAGGAAAGAATCTGCAGAACTAAGCAGATGATAAATACTTGCAAGTCACATTTATGTATAAGAGATAAGATGACTGTATATAAAATTACAGTAGCCTCATGTACAAAGCTGTAGTGGATGGAGAGATATGGAGCCTGAAAGTCACAAGCCCAAACCATTGTTACCATTTTGCTTGTCAGTGTAAAATATATTTATTGGATGTGACTTTAGAACACAAAAAAATTGTAAATATGCAAAACACTGCAGGAACATTTTTGGAGTTTCTGAATTTGTTCTGAGAAATAGCATTGCCTCCATCAGATCCTGCATACATGACCTCACATCTGATCTCATTATTTCCAGGATAGAGAACGGCCTCTCTACACTAACTTGGGTTGGGGGCAAAGCGGTGACCACAGGGGCAACATCTCTAACAATGTCAGGGTATAGAGGAATTGCCTCAGCCACAGTCAGTTTTGATGAATGGTTGAACTCTTCTACTTCTTTGAAAACAGGTGAAAAATTTTGCTGACCTCTGTTTGCCCTGGGAGCGGAATCTTTTCCCCTGGGGCAGCGCTTTGCCTGCTCCATGTTATCAATTACACTCCTCATGTGATGAGGCTGAAGATATGGGAGCAGTAGCACTGGCCGGACCCATTTCAGTCCATTTTATGACGACTCCGACTCCACAGCCCTGCCCGCAAGGGAACCATAGTAAGGGAGAAGGCGGAGTGCAAGCTGCCGCTACTGTGCAGATGCTATGCTGTGGGCTCTCCCATGTGGGACTCGGGAATCGCTAGCTCCTGGCATTCATTGGAGATTACAGGATAGTCTTGTGGTTATGAGCAGGGTTGGTTCAGGGCGATGGCGCCTGGAGGAGGAGTGGAACTTACACTTTGCTGTGCTAATAGCGGCCTGCTACAAGGGCTTGATTATAGCTGACTGTGCTGGATATGTTTCGGCATGACCATGAATCCCTACGGGTATGTTCACACGGCGATGCATGTTTGGATCCATCTGTCGGACCCTAAACTTCCCCAAACACGTATCTAACAATGAGCAGTGTGATTTTTAAATTGCTTTCACTGTGAAACACGCAATATACGTTCACACGAGTGATGGCTGATGTGCGGACCAAGAATGTATATGTCAATTCTTGGAACGGATCCGAAAGTCGCAGCAGGAGTTCGATCCTGCTGCCTCCAAACAGCTGCGTGTTGGATCCACTTCGTTTTTTGGATGCGATTTTCGGATCCAAAACCACCGTGTGAACAACTGAATATTCTACCGTGTTCAGGTTTGGTAGCGCGCCGCCTGCTGCCATGTAGCATCGCGTGTCCGCCTCCCCACTTAGGCCATGTTCACACGGCCATCTGCGGGACGTAATTCGGTCCGTGCGCCAATTACGGGCTGAATCCGTCCTGGTAACTACGGTAATCCACAGTCCTCATAGAGAACTATGGGTTACGTCTCCTCTCCCTGCTCGGCGAATACGCTGAGGGGGGAGATAATTCACATGTCACTTTCTAGCGGCGTATACGCGCCGCTAGCAGTGATTCTCTATGGGCCGGCCCCCGGGGGCGTAATTACGTCCCGCAGTTAAGCCGGGTGAACATAGCCTGAGGGTGACCACTCATCGCTGTGCTCTATCATTGACCCTCTCCACTGCCAGGATCAGATGCCCGGGACGGCCTTGTTGAATGCTGGTTTGTGTTGTCGGGGCGGCTTGCGTCATTTCTACGTCTTTTTACTTGAGTTTTCTCCAAGGATCTTGAAAATGGATGCAATCAATAGTCATTGGCAAAGCCTGCGAATCCTCTAATGCCACCTGTGATCCCTGGTGATGTGCTTAATCTGTGCTGTAATGCTGACAGAGGGTCATCCCCGGCGGTGCAAATATAGCACAGTTTTCCTTCTAGTGTCCTGTAATCTTATGTCTCTGAGGAAAAGCTCAAGTGCAAAGGATCAGGCAGCAAAAATACATCCTCTAAGAGGCTTTGCCTTCACAAACCCTGCTGACCTAACAATGGGATGTGCAGTCAATGTCAGATGGTGCAGCTCTCGCCTCTGGGACCCACATGTATCTCCCCGTTCTGAATGGAGACGTGCTTGCATGATGGCTCTGGAGAGCAAGGGCCTTATGTATGAAAAGAGCTCGGCTTTTATTTCATAATGTGCTCTGAAAAAATAAAAACTGAGCTCTGGTTGCTATGGGCAACAAAGACAGTCTGACTGCTAGACCGTTTTCATGCATAAGGCCCTAAGTGTGGCCACTTCTACATTCAGAACGGGGAGTCTCGGTGGCCCATTCTGCAGATGGATCCTATCGATGTGTCATCAATGTTTGGGAGGGCAAAGCCCCTTTATCTCCTTCAGAGACAAAAATGAGTTGTAAGTTGTTATGGCTGTAGTGGAAAAAGCGAATTCTCCAACACAAAAAAATACAACATTGCCCAGAAGGCACCAAAATCTATACAGACATTGAATCCATGAAATATTTAAAGGGGTTGTCTCACTACATTGAATCATCTTACCTCCTGTTTTCTTGGTTTCATTTTGAATTCAGGGACGTGTTTATTGGCTTTATTGGCAGTAGAAGCCAGGTCTGTAGCTATAGCAACCGGTGCTGGCAGCCTATCAGGATAGATCAAACAGGTCTGTAGCTATAGCGACCTGAGGAGCTGATGCATTCCATACAAGAGGGGATATCTCAGAATATGTAGGACACTGTTAATGGACACATATTGCAAAGTGACTTGTTTTTGCAAGATCTTTAGCATAAAAAGCAATCCTTGTAGTGAGGCAACCCCTTTAAGCTCCTTTACCACTATCTTTTCTATAGGTTATAAAATGGAGGTTTTTAGTACAAACTTTAATCAAACTCCATGTGCCCACCTACCTCGGATGAAGTTACCTTGAAGCTGCAGGTGGGTGAACACAATTTGATCAAAGTGTGCACTAAAAATCTCCATTTTATACATGTAGAAAATATAGCAGTCATGTAGTCAAAATGTTCCAGGGATTCAGTGTCTGTATGGGCTTTAGTGCCAGCTGGTGCTGCTGTATGTTTTGTTTTGGAGAAATTGCTTAAAAGGGTATTCCAGTATAGAAAACTAAAGCGGTAAAGACAAAGGGCGACATGTATGAACTGGGCTGTGCCAAATATCTGGTGTCTTTACAGCCCGATACCAAGCGCAAGCCCGTTCATACATTTTTAAATCTCCCTGTAATGCGCCCGATCTCAGAGGGGGGGAGGGGGTCCTGAGCAGAAGCTACACCAGCTGTGACAAGCTCTGAAGTCTTCACAATGGTGGATGCAGCTCCGTATGACACATAATGTAGGCAGCAAACCAACAGCTTATTGTATGTATATTAATGTTCTTTAAGTTATTTTCCGAGGTTGGCATACACGTCATACTAAATAATGCCCTTTGCTGGTGGAAATTGTATATTAGACTACCGTATATACTCGAGTATAAGCCGAGTTTTTCAGCCCAAAAAATGAGCTGAAAAACTCTACCTCGGCTTATACTCGAGTCACTGTCGGCACTCGGGCGCTGCGATGGCCCGTGCGCTGCCGGCCATCTCCTCCCCAATCTGCGACTCCTCCGGAGCGCATGGAGGGTAAGATACCACTGCAGAGCAGAGAGCGAGCGCTCCCTGCGCCGCAGTGGACTCCAGACGGCCGCAAGCAGACTCGCGGCTATCCGGAGTTTCCGGCACAGGCAGTGTGCTATGTCATCACGCTGCATGCGCGGCCTGATGTCATCACCCGCCTGTGCCGAGAAGATGGAGGACAGCGCGAGGGAGGCGGAGCGGCGAGGGAGCCAGGTAAGTGTTTGTTTGTTTTTTTTATTACCTGCCTATACCTGACTATACCAAGCCTATACCCTACCTATTAGAACATATACCTGCCTATTACCTGCCTATAAGGACATATAACTGCCTATGGGGGACATAAACCTGCCTGTGGGGTACATAAACCTGACTGTGGGGGACATAAACCTGCCTATAACTGCCTGTGGGGGACATAAACCTGCCTGTGGGGGACATAAACCTGCCTGTGGGGGACATAAACCTGCCTGTGGGGGACATAAACCTGCCTATAACTGCCTGTGGGGGACATAAACATACCTGCCTATAACTGCCTGTGGGGGACAAAAAACTGCATAACGCTGTGGGGGACATAAACATACCTGCCTATAACTGCCTGTGGGGGACATACATATACCTGCCTATAACTGCCTGTGGGGGACATAGGCAGTTATAGGGGAAATAAAACTGCCTATGTAATTTTATTGGTATACATTTTTATTTTTGATATTTACCAGTAGCCGCTGCATTTTCCACCCTAGGCTTATACTCGAGTCAATAAGCTTTCCCGTTTTTTGTGGCAAAAGTAGGTGCCTCGGCTTATACTCGAGTATATACGGGTAATTTTATTTTTTCAATATATTTGTGCACAGGACCCAAATAAGAATTCTAACACTAGAGGGCAGTGCATCTGTTGTTCAGCTATCCTGAGCAGTGCTCTCCAGATGTTGTGGAACTACAACTCCCAGCAGGCGAGGGGACCAGGTTGGGCACCACAGCTGTGTAGGGTTTTATGTGACTTGTAGTTACGTGGCGCCGGTTTGGGTGTTGTCCGTGCGAGCGCACATCTGTTAACATTCTGTTCCTGCGGCCGTGAGGAGATTCACTTTTTCCAGGCCACTAGAAGTAACTATTTGTGCCCTATTTTTAGCTTGGTGCTTATGAAGTTTCCCCTCAGATGTGCTGTGCGCTGCTGGTAGAGGAAGTGGGCCAGGTTTTCATCAAGCTGCAATGAATGTAATGACTGAGTGACTGGAGCAGATGGAGGAGGGCAAGGTGGCAAATGGAAAGGAAAGGATTCTGGGAACTGCTGCCCTCTTGATATTCTTTCCTTACATTTTTGGCTCTTGGTTATGTGCGGATATAGAAGCCGGGGCACTGGCTCCTTCAGACTTGGAAGTTATGCGCTGATGCAGCATTAGGGGCGCCGCTACTTCAGATGCAGGGGGGGGCTTTGTAGAAAAACAGACGCTCCAAGAAACTGGAAAATACAACTGCACTATTTGCTACATATCCTTTTATCAGATTTTGTTTTCTTCCTGTTACTCTTTCTACCTGCTAATGGGCTTGCAATTTTTGGCAAAGACATGTTAGTTTTTTCTTCCCTACTTTAAGCTACGTGCACACAGCAATGGTAAAATACCGAATCCGACCAGTATTTTACAATCCGTTTTTGTTTTTTTGCAGTCGGATTTTGGACGGCCGATTAATATTGACTTGTACTATAATCTGCCATTTTCGACGGATTTTACAACAGATTTTAGAACATGCTCTAAGTTTTTTTTTTGTTTTTTTTTTAAACAGATTTCGGATTTGAAATCTGACCTCAGAAAATCCGATCTGTGTAGAATGCAGTTCGGTTTCTCTATTGAGGTCCATGAGGATGATTTACAGTCAGATTTCTGCAGGTTCTAAATACTGAATCCACGTAAAAATAGGAGCTTTTTTTTCTTTTCTTTTTTTTCTATTGACATAGACATACACAGTACAAGGGCTTGTTGTATTTTTGTGATAGTACCACTGAATCTAGCATATAATCTATTAGGAGACAAAAGAAAAAGCGTTTTCTACCTTGTCGGGTGGAACAGGGGATTCGGTTTGTGCACTCGAGGGGCGGGGCCTTTGTAAGGGGAGGTTCCAACGGCGTTTTTTGGACCCAAACGTATCATTGCTCAGTGTGTTTTTCATTGATTTCAGTGTAAAACACGCATTGCCGTTCAGATAATAAATCTTTTACATACGTCTTTTGGATGCGTTTAATGGATCCAATCAAAGAGTTGACATGTCAATTCTTGATCCGTTTTACGCATCAGACACCCTATTTAAAACTATAGGGTATGTTTCTGCCACACATAGGGCGTATCCAAACACTTATCACACATTGGGTACGTGTTTGGATACGTTTTATACTGCATTTTTCGGATTGAAAAAACGTATTTAAAAACGCCGTGTGAACATATCCTTCGGAGTTGATCGGTATTTACAGATATGCTTTATGCGAAGAAAAGCCCCCCTTCACATAGACATGTGTCCAAAAATCAGTCGGAAGAATAAAAATGTTCTATGTTCTTCGGACCGCGGGCGGTTTGAAAAACCGGCAGGCGGAAAACCCGTGCAGTGGGGACTGCTGCGCAGGTTTTCCATAGAGGCCCCATGTAACACCAAAACCCGGGTGAAAACCCGTGCCCTGGAGACATGGCCTTACAGACCACCGAGATCACTTGCAGGTAACGTTGTAGCCTGTGATTGGCTGCACCTGTCACGTGACCGATCACCGATTACATCCGGCTTTTTTTTCTGGTCACTTTTTTGTTATTTAATGTTAATATATTCTGCGATCCCTTTGTTGTACAGATGATTTGGTACCAACTCTACTAAGTTTGTACTATGGTGATGATGTTGTAACATTTCTATTGCAATAAAATACTGTTTTTAAAAAAAATAAATTAAAAAAAATGGTAACCTAATATAAAGGGATGGCCTACTCTGCTTTGGCCCCAAGAAAATCTTCTGTCCTTTCTCGGCTACTGCCAAATGGAAAGTCACCATGGCAGCACTGATTGGCTGCAGCAGTCATGTGACCCTGCCTGATGTCACCGTCCGGAGCCCTTACTTCTGAGCAGGGATGGGTGGTGTCGCGCGGCCCCTGCAGCAGTGACGTTCTGTTCAGCAGGAGCCTAAAGATAACAGAAGACCCGGGGAGAGAACTGGCAGCCACATTGGTTGTATTTGGGGGGACTCGGCAGCATACCTTCTCAGCAGTGGGGACATTACCTTTAAACAGTCGCTCATTTTCTGTGGCCACAATCCCATACAATTGTCACTTTTGTGTAGCCTGAAGATTTCACTCTTGCCTTTCTTTTCTTCCAGGTTTTTAAGCCCTTTGAACATGATCCTCGGAGCCACAGTCGTGATCCTGGTCTTCCTGGGATTTGTGTGGACATCACACAATAAGGATTTTGTCCGTAAATTTAAGAAGCAGTACCCCACTCTTTTCGTCATGTCTATCATGCTGTCCAGCTACTTTGTCATCTCTATGTTTGGAGGAGTAATGGTGTTTGTGTTTGGGATAACATTCCCACTTCTATGTAAGTGACTGTATGAATTTTTTTTTTTTTTTACTTCTGGCCATTTATGGGTTACAGTGGTGTCTTGGTACTTGTCATTATTTGATCCAGAAGGCGGATCGAGCAGTAAAACGGTTGTGTCAAATACATTTTTCCCATAAGGAATAATGTCCATTGAATTACTCCGTTCCAGACACCTAGAAAATCCATTTTATAAGGCATTCTGTGCATTTGATCACTGTTCTCGACTTGCAATGCTTGATCGAAAACATGGGCAGCATTCACGGATTTAACGTTAGTTATGGTTTTATCTAGTTCCTTTTCTGCTGGATGTTGTCTCTGTTTCTTAGGCCTCATGATGACTTATTTGCACATAAAATAGCTAAAAAAAAGGGCACAGGGCCACAAAAAGGGAACATGAGAGTAAGCAGGTTCAGCAGTGTACAAGAGCTACGCTGAAACTAACAGGATCATTTCATTGAGCTGGAGCTGGCTTCGTGATGCCCAAGAGTTGTAGTAAGCACATTGAATGCCAGGTAAATGTCAAATGCCGCATTGCTTTTATTTCAGGCTATGTTCACGTGGCATAATTGCAGGGCATACAGTACACCCCGCAATTATGTCGGGTGTTCGGGAGTTGCGCTGATACGCGCGTACTCCCGCGATGCGGGGGGAAAGGGGGCATCCCGCCGGCCCTATTGACATGCATTTCTCGCGGTGCGTATTCGCCGCAAGTAATTGACATGTCACTTATCTCCCCGCCCATACAATACGATCGTATTGTATGAGCGGGGAGAGGAGGCGTAATCCATAGTTCTCTATGAGAACTGTGGATTACCGTAATTTCGTTGCGCATCTCGCTCATATTAGAGCATAAATACGACGTGAAATGCGTGCCGAAATTACCCCGTGTGAACATATCCTTATAGTCAAATGCATTAAGGAGGCTTTTATACGGAGCGTTTTTTGGATGCGTTTTTTGTGCAGAAAGGCACAGCAATTAAAGCTGTACATTTCACACAAGAAACGCGTAAAAAAAACTGTGTGTGAAAGCACCCCGAATACCAAATTCAATGAGTTTTAAAACAGCTGAGTACTAAGATTTGGCTGTATTTATTTCCATACCCAACAGCAGGTTACAGTGGAAGCAAACCTCCTATAAAATAGTACAATCAAGTTCAGCTGCTGGATTTTCCCTGCATCACTCATGGACACAGCACATACTGCAGTACATGAGTCGGAGCTTTTATTGTCCGCCATTTTTAAATGAATAGGATTTCTCCATCGTGTCACCTACATACAAGTACATATATAGTGTATATAGACATTAGGCTTTGTTAATCAAAACAATCTAATTGTAAAACTGACTTTGTTGCCCATAGCAATCAATCAGAAAAATGAAAGCAAAGCTCTGGTTGCTGTGGGCATCAAAGCCAGTTTACCTGTTAAAAGAAGGGAAAGTTAGGGTAATCCGGCACCAGCAATGAAAATCTATGTGGCTTTATATTAATTCATAGATAACAAACATAATGTAGATACAACTGTGCCGCACAGAGCACACGCTTGCACATGTCAGACTGTCCACAGCTGTGAACAAGGGCTAGTTCAGCCTGAAACGCATAAGCGTGTGCTCTGTGCGGCACATTTTTATCTACACTATGTTGTCTATGGATTTTAATTGACGGTGCCAGATTACCCTAACTTGTTCTTCTTTGGAGACGTCTCACTGGTGGACGGACAGCATTTCTGAGCACATCAAAAGGAACATTTCTTCCATGGATTTTCACTACACATTTTTAACTTACTTGTGAGCACCAAATCTATTATTTCTCACAGTTTTACCGTTAGACAGTTATGATGAATGAGGCCTGGGGCAGATTTATCAGCACTGTCTAAGGGCTTGTTCACACGGCGTTTTGGATCCTTTTAACGGATCCGTTTTTCGCACTTGAAAAGCGCATCCGGAAAGCGGATCCGCAAAACTCAGCATTGGATACTTTATTTGGATCCGTTTTCACTGCTTTTTCACCTGCGTTTTACGCATCCGCTTTCCGGATGCGTTTTTCAGGAGGACGGGAAAGAGTCTCTCTCTCATTGTCTGTGTCTGCCCCCGGCTCCCATTCATTGTCTCTGCCTGCCCCCCGGCTCCCATTCATTGTATCTGTCTGCCCCCGGCTCCTCCGCTGTCACCGCCGCCGCACACCTCCTCCGCTGTCACCGCCGCCGCACACCTCCTCCGCTGTCACCGCCGCCCCGGCATACCTGCGTCGCCGCCGCCGCCGAACACCTGCGTCGCCGCCGCCCCGGCATACCTGCTCCGCCGCCGAACACCTGCGCCGCCGCCGCCCGGCATCCTCCGCCGCCGCTCACCTGGCTCCCGCTGCCTCCGCACACCTCTCCAGCGATCCCCGTCCAGCCTCCCAGTGCGCTTTTCGCATCCGCTTTCAGGATGCAAAGCGCAGCTGTTACGTACCAGGAGTGTGGAGCACTTTTGGACAAGTGCCAAAAGCGGACTCCATTATCTCCTATGGGCTTTCAGTTGCGTAAAACGCAATAAGAATTGACATGTCAATTCTTAAAGCGGATGCGAAAAGCGCAGGAGAGCCCTCAAAAGCGCATCGCTGATCTCCCGTGGGAACAGCGATGCGCTTTTGCCATTCAACTCAATGTTAATCACACTGACAATTGTTACATCCGTAAAACGGATCACAAAAACGCCGTGTGAACAAGCCCTAACACTTATTGTAGAGTTAGACTAGACAGTCTTACCAGGCGGCTCATTTATTATCGTATCAAGAAATTTGCTGAATATTAGACTGTCTAGTCTAGGTTTGCACCAGTTGGCCTACTGTTAGCCATTAATTGAGCCAAAATGTTGGCACTTTCTTGGTGCATGCTAAGCCTCACTTCTTTCCACTAAACCACACCCCTTTCACCAAAGGCCACACAAGGCGCGGAAAAGTCTAGAAAATGTCTAAAACATAATAAATGTGGTGTAACGTATGTACGACGTTGTCTTTGGTGCAGATTGTGACAGAATTCTGGCGCAGTTGCCTTTCTAAATGTGCCTTATTGTGTGCACTCTCATTTCCCCCCCCAAGTGATGCATTTTACATTCAGTGGTAGGAACACACAGACATCTGCTCACGGCTGTCCACATAAACATCTTGCCAATACTATTGCTGAGGGAGGAAGTAGCTAACTGCCCTGAAACCTCCAGCAAATATAGTGAGACACGTATAGTGGTTGTGGTAGAAATGTGGCAAAATGCATCACACTTTTTGTGCAGACATATTTATTACTTTCTTCAGACACATTTCACCTCATCCAAAGTAGCTTTGTGGATTAATGGGGAAGGAGTGCAACTTAAATGTGACAGTGTGCACCATAAGTCTGATGTGTCATTTTGATGCTAAGTAAGCCAGTCAGTTGGTCTAGAAAAAAAGCGAATTAAGTCTAAGGCCATGACCCTACGGCACGGTTTTTCCTAATATCCTAAAATACTACTGGGCAAACCATTTACATTGTATCCACCTTGGCGTATCCTACCGACTTATACAAAAGGGATGGAAATCGAACTCTGGCCCCATGTCATCAGAACATGTTTCTTTGGCATGAGGGGATATTTGAGCTACCTTTTTGGGTCCTATAGCATTTACCAGAAGTATTTGGAATTATTGTATGTCTAAATTTCCTCTTGCCTCCAAAGCTTCTCCTAAAATCTCCTTTTTGTTCACTCCTCTGCTTCAGGCTCGTGTCACTGGTTTCTCCATGGCTTCAAAATAAATGATTTAGACTCTGGGATATAGTGTATTTTGAACCTGGGACTTGATTACTTATGTGAAACTCCAAAGCAAGTTCAACATCTCCATCTCCAACCCTTACACACACACAGTCTCTCCAGGGCACAATTCTCCTACTTGCAAATCAAACACCTAATGCAAACAATCACAGGGGGATGTGTCTTTCTATACATTTTGAAAGAACTGTGTAAATCTGCAGGGACATCTATGACCTTAATACCCTGTTTCCCCGAAAATAAGACATCACCTGAAAATAAGACCTAGTGCATTTTTAGTTTGGCTGCTTATGTCGATGATTGTGATGAAATCACTACAGTATATTAATACATGTTGATGTTTTGTTCAACAATAAATGTGAATTCTTGTTCATGGAGGAATAAGACATCCCCTAAAAATAAGTCTTAGCTCATCTTTAGGAGCAAAAATTAATATAAGATACTGTCTTATTTTCGAGGAAATAGGGTATCTGCTCTCTCCACAATTCTTAATTAACCCCCACCACTCCCCCATATATGTCAAGGTGGTATGCACACTAAGGCAGGAAATTGCCATATTATACTTGGCAAACCATACGGAGCAGGGTTGCAGAGACATCGATTTGTGCTACCTAGAAGGAGAACTGGTACTAAATTATGATGATCTGATACAACGCCCCTGAGCTTGTACATATATTTAACACCAGTTTTCCTAGGAATGGTTGACGAAGTGGCAACTATGCAGGATCCCTTACCCACATTTTTTGAGATTGCTCCCCGATGCAGCCCTTCTGATCCCACGTCAGTGAGGTACTGCTCAAGGTCTTCCATTGCCAGATCTCCTTGGATCATTCGGATTTTCTTTGTTTTCCCCCCCTCTCTTTTCTTCCTTGTCTTTGCCTGGATAGTCTTCCTCCCCCCTTTCCCCTTCAGCTTTTTTATTTTTTTTCTTGGTCTCTCTCGTCTTTTACCTTCTTTTTCATCTGCCGTTTGACAGCGTACTGCAATGTCTAGATTTCTCTGCTTTACTTAATATGGAGGATTTTTGTCCCCGTATGCTTTATGCTGTATACGCTCTTTGTTACCATTGTGAATTTTTTTTTAAAAAAAAAATCAACATACAATTATTAGAAAAAAAAAATCGAGAGAGACGGCCGGTAACCTAGGGAAGGTTGTGTACACAAACTGGAGATAAGAACTGCTCAAACCCAGAAGGAAAGCAAAACAGCAATGTATTTGGTAATAGTCTTCATTTACCTTTGCCTACATCTTTCCAGCTAATCAGTGAGGTGAGATATCCCTTTAAAAGGTCCTATCAATATTGTATCTGCTTTTTACTCATAAATCTTGCTATAGATAATATAGAACTCTATATCACAGAGCTCAGCTTCCCTCTCTTTATCACATGTTGCTATTACATAGGGCAGCTTAAACCACCTGACAAATTCATTTTCAAATAAAAGAAATGTCTTCACATAGGTACCATTAACCTGTGCCTTCTCTTTCTGGCCTCTAGTGATGTTCATCCATGCATCCCTGAGGCTCCGCAACATGAAGAACAAGCTGGAGAACAAGATAGAAGGAGTTGGCTTGAAGAAGACTCCGATGGGGATTGTACTGGATGCCCTTGAACAACAGGAGGAAAATTTTGCAAAAATAGCTGACTACATAAGTAAAGCGAAGGAATGAGCACGAGCGACTCCAACCTCCCACAGAACCCTGCACTCCTCCGTCATGTATCATTTGAGGTTATCTTTGTTTCAGTTGTGTCTTTGGGGCAGAACCTCACTGCCATGTTTCCTTCCCCAAACATCTGTCTCATATGAAGACCTGATTTTGTACTGTTTCTCAGTGTGACGTGGTAACCCCGCTACTGTATCAACGGGCCCCCCTTTTTTTTTTTTTTTTGCATCTTACATTATTTGCATCAAACCCAACAGATACATCCTCTTATGTGGTCTTAGAAATATGGGGGGTACCACTTCACCCAGTCAGATGTCACCCCACTCTCCAAAATAGTATTATTTCATGGAAATGCTAAGTGTTGTTAATTTTGCACGCACCTGCTTTGGATACGGAGGAACTTCCTGTTTGCCGCTTGGACGATACCACCCATGTTTTTGGGGTTTATAGATCTTTTAATATGCTGGTTTTTACCCATGTGACAAATCCTCTAGTATTGGCTTTATATTGTTTCATTGTACATGGATGTGTCTATTGCAGAAGTTGCAAAGAATAAGTTCCCATTGGTCAGAAGGGCTTGAATTAAGGAGCGCTCTCTGTTAATGGAAATAAACTTTATTGAAGAGAGCACATGATCTATTGATATGTTATGTATAGCATTCTATCCCTGTGTGCTTATCTTAAAATGGCCATGTATATTAGGCCCATGTCAGTGAACTGGACAATGTGTATGGGTGCAGCCTGTTTTCTAGGGGGTACAGGGATCAGGAGAAGGAGAAGCTTTGGCACCAAGTGAGCATGTCTGTGGGAAACTAGGGATAGGTTGGCATCGACGATGTAAAAAATGCAACATCAAAAGTCGCCATCTAGTCCTAGAGGTTGCAGGCACTACCGCATATATACATTACTGAGATTACAGCACACACAATGGCATCTAGCTCTCTTCAGAAAACGTATTGCCTTGATCATTTCCCCACCTCCGATCACAATAAACCATATTATCATCCATACTTTGTTCTACTTCCATAGTAAACGCATATGGTTATGTTGGTGTATTGTGCTGTAGTATATATTGCTGGTAGAGTAATGTTAGGCTCAGTCATATCTGATGCATAACAGAACTGGAGTGCTTGAAAAGTAACTATGGAAGGTTCTTGGAATAAAACCGTCAACTTTGTATATTGCTGAGCACATGTCATTGTCATGATTGTTGGACAGAGAACAATAACTGCAGTGGTTACACATGTCCGCTGTGTCTGGACTCCCCCATTCAAGACACCTATATAAGTGTCCTCAAAGCTTCTGCTGTAACCTCCCTAGGCCGAGGCAGCAAGAAGCAATAGGTCACTGGCACACGCAATGTCATAGCACAGGCTAGTTCATGACTTGAGGGTGGTTAATAAATTATGCTAACAACTCCCAGGTATCCCCTCTCTCTAGCAAATGGAGTGTAATTGCACAGGCTGGCGTCAGGACTTGGTAGTGGTTATTAAATTACATGTACCGGTTCCAAAACCCCTCTCCTCTCTGGCGCACGCAATCTCATGGCACAGGCTAGTTCATGACTTGGGGGTGGTTAATAAATTACATGCTACTGACCCCCAGACATCTCCTCCCTCTGGCACACCTATTGTCATGGCACAGGCAAGCATCTGGATTTGGAGGAGATGGGATTTTGGTTGGGTTAATAAATTATGCTACCGAACCCCAGACATCCCTTCTTTCTGGCAAACACAGGTCAGGACTTGGAGGAGAAGGGATTTAGGAATGGTTAATAAATTAAGCTACTGACCCCCAGACATCCCCTCTCTCCAAGTCGAACATTTGGTTGAGCCCCTTGCTGTTGATAAAATCATGTGATGCCAATAAGGGTAAGTTCACACAGCTTATTTTGGGACGCATTTTGCCACATATTGAGAGCGTACTGCGCTCTAATACGGGCGAACTGCGCCCCAATCATTACGGTAATCCACAGTTCTCATAGAGAATCATGGATTACGCCTCCTTTCCCCGGGCGTACAATACAATCGTATTGTACACGCGGGGAGATAAGTGGCAGTCTATGGGCTGGCCGTGTGAACATGCCCTAAGATTTCAGACATTGACAGAGTACAAACAGGTTGCAGGATGTCGCTACTTTGATTTTCATTGGATGCTTGTTACTTCATTTACCTATGACTATAGGAACGCTGACCTGTAGGAGGCACAACGTAAAGCAATGTTGGCTCACATAGCAGTGCGACTTCGACAAAAGATGGTGCAGTTGCCATAATGTCTCATTTCCCCCGGGTTCCAACTTTTCGTTGTTCCTTGCATATATCTGTATGTATAATTATGTAACTCTCCTATATCGCATTCATATATTGCAATATTATATTTACAATGTTAATCATTAATTTATCAGAACATATTCTTTATTTCCCGCAGTTTTTGCACATAATAAAAGGCAAAGTCTATGCAAAACCTTTCGTCCTATAGAAATCAGCGATTTGCGCTTTGGCTGTTTCCTTGTGTTTGCACTAAATGTGGTAGCGCGGTGGTGTTTGACCTGTGGCTCTTTAGCAATTGAGAGACTACAACTCCCAGCGTTTCCTGTTACTGCTGAGAAGCCACAGGTTGGAGACCACTGCTGTAGACCCATTCTTCTGTACTTACCTTGCCCGACGAACGATTGTGTTTGAGGTGGTTCTGTAAAATGTAAACGTGTACAGAAAAGAGACTTTTTTGAAAATTATGTGCATGGCTTGTTTTTTTTTATAACGAAACGATGTAAGCAGCGCAGTGACATAAAACTGATTTTAATTCTAAATTCTTAAGACTTTTCACAGCATATCCAAACAGGTGGTCAGACAGACCAGCAGGTAGCAAACAGTGGGGCGTTCAGATTTGCTGTGGAGACGTAACTTAAGTTAAAATATCGTTGGAAATGGATTCCCGGCGACTCGGTACACAATCTGCACGGGAGTCCGATTGGTATCCGGCGGAAGATAGAACATGTTCAGTGGATTCAGAATACTGGATCCACAAAAAATCTGAAGAGCATCCAGTGCTGTGTAGCCATAGCCTTAGTTTACATGTTTCTGAACCCCCCCACCGGGTCCTTAATCGTACTATAAAGTTGAATGCAAAAGGCTTCTCTAATAACCATGGCTTCCTCCATATTGTGCTTATTTTAATCTTGCCTCTCTGCTGTCATGAACCTTTCTTATGTATAACCTTAGACCTTCATTGTCACCTACACTCATAAACTTGCAGTTGTCCATTATAAATGATGGTTATACTATTCCTATATACCAAACCAACCCAGAACCTGGAGCTAGATCTTTCACTTGCCTGGTGTGTACAGTAGCACCTCATGCATGAGCCCTCAAAAAAACAATTACCCCTCCCCCTCCACCCCCCCTGCTGTGGTGGACGTGGTTGTGATGGGAGCCATCTAACGGCTACGAGGATGTGTATAGTTGCATTCTTCTGGCGTACTAGTGATATGGCTACTAGTTCACCACTACTGCTGCAAGTTAACACACTCACAAATGCGGTGTTGTATAGTGAAGCTTCTCCCTTTTGAATCCCCCTTTTTAGGGTTATGACCCGCTGTAAAGAGCATCTCTTGCCCTGAGCATGTAGTTCATGTACTTGAATTTTTATGTGCCCCCCCCCCCCCCTCCTCAGGTCCTATCGCTTTACCTTATACTAAATATTGGGATGTATTTAGTGGTTGCCGTTGCATGCTAGGTTACAGCTATTAGGGCTTCTAATAGACATCTGGATTCCAAGCACTCTGTCCTGTTGATGGATATTACTTCCTTTTATATTCATCCCATATATAAAATTCTCATAATCGTGAAACTTTTACTCTTGAAATAGAAAATTCTTCCCTACTTCTGTTTGTTTTTTTTTTTCCAACCCAAACAGTGAACATTTTGTACAAAATACTTATGACCTATAACTTTTTATAAATGTGCACGCTTTTCAGAACATTGTCCTCCACCGCTTTTTCTATATGCATTTTAATTCCTTTATTTAACCCCTGGCTACTACCTGATTGCAGCAGTTTTAAATCAAGGCTGGAATTCGACTGCATGGATTCTTTGCACTCTTGGGCTACAATTTACATTCCTATGGATACATTATAAGTGACTGGGAAAGGAATTTGAGAAATACAAGGGTACGGGGAAGGGAACACCACATGTCTACAGGATTATATTTCATATGAGGTTTGTTTGTAACCATAGAGACACACAGGTTTTTGTAGATCCTGCAAACACAAAAAGTAGGATTTTTTTTTTTGATCAAGACCCTTGGCACAGTTGTGATATTTTTTATGTTGGATAATTTTGGGGGATAGATACGATTTACATATCCTTTAGAAGCTGGTTTTTGCTTGCTGTAGGCAATACCTTCCCTTCAATTTTCCATGGGTGCAATATTGTCATTGGTGACAGGATTGGATATACGGTCTTCATCCTTTACTATCTGTATGTGGTAGAAACACAACTTGTACCACAGGAACCGTTTTTAAGGACAATGGGTCATAGGTATACAAACTAGTACAACAAGTGTTGCAGTTGCCCACAGCAATCAATCTTTCCTTTTCTAATTTACAGTAGAGAAATTGGATTTCGGATTGGTTGCTATGAACAACATTTACTAGTTTTTATGCAATATATAGGTTATGTCCTACTACTTCAGCAGTAGATGTCTACATTATGAGGTTTGCTTCGATAATGGGTCAGTCTTAGATTAGAAACAAGTCTGCCTCATTTTCCCCTAGAAACAGCACCTCCCATGTCTGTAGGCTGTGCCGAGTATTGCAGCTAGGCCACTTCTACTTGAATAGGACAAGACTGGTGTTGTTTCTGTTGAATTCTGCATTGCTTTTTCTTATTGATTTGCACTTTTGTAAAGAAAACCTCTATATTCTACACTTGTATATAAAATGATCCAAAACACATTGTGAATGGTAGAGGAGTCCATTTTTATGATGTGATCGATTTAGGTGCAATACATGTTAATGTTTAGTGACGGCACAGACAGTGCTCATTCAGTGGTGACAAAAGACAGGAATTTCTAGCAGTGATGCATGTGTAAAGTGTAGTACTAGTGCAATATTTCACAGATGTGTATGGAGGCTTTGGAAACGAGAAGCAACTTAACAATAAACTGAAACCGACCTAATCCTGGATTGTTTGTGTGATTTTGTTCTTTCCCACAATTAAAGCGATGTTCTGGGATCTAAGAAAACTCCTTTGTCCATCGGGGCATGATTAAAAATAGAAGGCAAGTCTCCTACTTACCTGGCTGATGCTCCAGTTCAGTCCAGCTAAGGGTTTGTTCACACGACGTGCATTTCACCTCGTATTTGCGCTCTAATACGGGCAAGATGAGTGCCGAAATTATGGTAATCCATAGTTCTCATAGAGAACTATGGATTACTCCTCTCCCTGCTCGTATTGTACGTGCGGGGAAATAAGTGACATGACATAGTAATTCATGTCTATGGGGCCGCCCACCCCCAGATCAGCGCGAGCTCCCGAGACACGATGTATTGCGGCACAAACTGTACGTGCCGCAATACATCGTGTGAACATAGCCTAAGGCTATGTTCACACGGCTTATTTCGGGGCGTATTTACGGACGTATTTACGTCCGCAAATACATCCCGAAATACGTTTTAAATACGCGTCACAAAGTGTGGCCCGTATTTTGCGTCGTAAATACGTTCCCCATTCTTTACTATGGGGATTTATGTTGCAAAATACGCCTCAAGTGAAAGGGGACTTAATTTTACGATCGTATTTACGGACGTAATTACGCCCGCAAATGCGTCGCGAAAATACGCCTCGTGTCAATGACGAGACGTATTTTACATTGGAATCAATGGTAATCTAATTGTTCATTATTTGAAACGTATTTCGGGACGTATTTGCGGACGTAAATACGTCCCGAAATAAGCGTGTGAACATAACCTTAGGCTATGTTCACACGGGTTAACTGCGTGGCATAATTACGCCCCGCAGTTACGCCGTGTGGCCGGGGGAGTGAGCGGGGGGCCGGCACTTCGCCGGCCCATAGACATCATTGCTAGCGGGGTGTATACGGCACTAGAATCTGTCGTCGAGTATCTCCCCCCTCGGCGTATTCGCCGAGCAGGGAGAGGAGACGTAATCCATAGATCTCTATGAGAACTGTGAATTACCGTAATGAATGGGCCGTTTTCAGCCTGTAATTTGCGCACTCCGGCGCGTAATTTCGGACCGAAATACGGCCCATTTTAAGCCATGTGAACATGGCCTAAGGGTCCATATGTCCCGGGAAGTAGCAGTGAACCATTCATTGTTCATGTGACAGGTGCAGTCAATCGCAGGCCAAAAAAGTAACATGCACTTGACCTCTGTGGCCTGTAATTGGCTGCAGCTGCCATGTGAATGAAGACCAGTCACTGCTTCAGCTGGAATGAACAAACCGGGACTGAAGGAGAGCACCCGGGATGCAAGTAGGAGTCTTCTATTTTTAACCGTGCCTGACAAACCAATGAGCACCAACAGCCCTTTTAATTGTATTTTGAAAAATTATATTTTATTCACCCCTTTTTAAATTTTAATTTTAAGTGGTTCACAGGATTTTCAATTGATGGCTTGGGTAAATGAGCGGAGTTGCAGGGCCAGACACACACCTATGGAGGTCACAGTGTGGGGTTCAGCTAATTAAGGGGGGGGGGCCTAAAAATGTATTAAAGTTTCTGCAAAACTTTTCTGTACTGGCACTGATACATGTAAGGATGGGTGGAATGAGGAGCCGGTTTCTGTATCCTAACTATTAACTGTATGGAAAAAAAACTATACATTTGTAGCTGTATTCAAAGCAGGACAGCCATGTTGTTTTAGTATTTGGGATGGCAATGATTGATATTCCTTTCTCCTATGGGCTGGTTTGTATTGGGAAAATAATTTAAACTAATTTTTCTCCCTTGTATCATTGGAGGATACAGAAGTCAGTGAGTATAGGCTTATACCAGTAGGAGGCAACACAAAGCAAAAAGGTAAGCGCTTTTCCCAGCATCCGATGTACCAGCTGCAGACAAAAAAAAAAGGTGGACTTTCCGACAGTTTTTATCCGATGCTGTGTGAATCTACCTTCTTTTGTTTACATGGGGTGTGCATTTGCATCCTGTTCTATTTGACTTTCTTGCAGGGCTCTGTAGGCACATGCCTTAAAGGGGTTTTGTCAGGAGAAGCCTTATCTGCTAAGAAGCTAATGTAAACAAACCACGGAGCTGAAAGAGAGAGAGACGCACACAGCCAGAGCACGAGCTGCATAAGGGATCGTGTGACATGTTCGCTGAAATAATCAAACTGCAACTTGTGGATTCTGTATACAAAAGACAACACCTTTCTCCACAGCAGCTTGAAAGCTCCTTCATGTTCTCTGTCATCAGATAAAGCAGGGATCTAATCACACTCCAACTAGATTATTCTGTATACAAAAGAAAACATTTCTACCTGGTGCCTTGAAAGCTTCTGCAGCTCAGTCTCATCAGATAAGAAGCTCTCTCTGCGCAAGCCCGGCCAGCAGACAGCAGCTCTTGTCAGGTCGTATCTAATAGAAGCTTTGAAGTAACCAAGGGCATGTAAGGAAGGCTGTAGCTCTCTCAGACTGCAATTTTTGTAATTACATATATTTAGAAAAGTGATTAAAATCCCATTTTGGAGGATTCCACATCAACATTACATCGTGGCAAAACCCCTTTAATTACCAATCGTCCTCCCAACTTTTAGGGATTGCAAAGAGGGACACATCAGCCCACGCTCAAACATATGAAATCACACCAAGACATTCCTCTAACCACGCCCAAACACACACATGCCAAAAGGGACACATTTTTAAGATTGCATTGTATCCATTAATGAAATATTAAGTAAATTGTTATGTAATATACAGCAAGGAAGCAATCAGATACTTTTGAAAGCAAGATAGTCGGTTTATTGGTTCAAATCTGTTTCCTAAATGAAAAAGAGGGACATTTCTAGAGCTAAGAGGGATAAGGGTTAAAAATAGGGACTGTCCCTCCAAAATAGGGACACTGAGGAGGTATGCGTTTACTTGTTTCCTCCTCTAGGGACTGCTTTAGAACATCCCAATGTCTTTTGGGTTTCCCCAGTGACACAAGTGAGAAAACAACAGGATTTTTGTTACATATCTGTAACATGTCTTGCTCTGGTCATTGGGGGCCACTACTCCCACCCAGTTTATGCTTCAACATCTTCTGGTCTTCACTGCGTGGGTTCCACTTCTTAATTCTCACTCATCCACAGTGTTTTATTATGACTTTGTTTTTTTTCCTTCTGGAAGCTTCTCTTAGGCCATAAGTTAAAATGCTGTCGGAAATCTGATGGCATTCTAAGGCCGTGTTCACACGGCTTATTCCCGACGGATTTGTGCGCCGTATTGAGCGCACAAATCCGCCGTGAATACGGGGCGGGACGGGGGCGGGGGCCGGCCGCGGCGGGGGGCCGCTCCCGGCCCCCATAGGACAATGCATTGTTTACGGGCGCGTCCGCACCGTAAATAATGTGCATGTCACTTTCTCCCCCCGCGGGGGATTTGCCGAGCGGGGAGGAGCGACAGATTCCACTGTTCTCAATGAGAGGCAGTGGGAATTACCTTTAATTGCTGCCGGGATTGGGGGCCGGTACTGAAGCGCAAATCCGGCGCGCAGTACGGCGCCAATCCGCGGCAGAATAAGCCGTGTGAACGAGGCCTAACATTGCTGTACTGCAGTTTTTGTCCCGGGTGTGCACAAAAAAACTAGAGAGCGTTGAGGCCGGCCCAGCACAAAGAAGTGTACTGGAATCCGCCAGAAGATGGGACATGTTCTATATTCCAGCTGTTTAGAAATCTGACAATAGAAAATCCGGGCTGTGTAGACTTCAGCTCAGATTTTCTATTGCTGTCTAGGGCACTGGTTAAAGTTGGATTCTCAATACTGAATCCGCTGAAAACCCGACCAGAAACTGGTGCTGTGTAGTCATAGCCTTAGGCACAGGAAAACAATGGGATTCCGGCGCTTTTCGTTTTTTAAAATCGCTGCAGATACGATCGTTAGTTTCGGCCCATAGCCGGCAATAGAAAAGATGAGCTGCTGTCTTGTCTTATCTCTGCCCGTCTTTCGGCAGCGGCGTATTATACAACATCTTGTATAATATGCCGCCGCTTCTTGACGTCTTCCCATATAATACAATTGTATGGGGGGACGTCAGGAAAAACAAGAAGCGACCGCGGCTTTTGTCACAAAGCGTGACAAAACCGCGGTCTGCATCAGAGAAAAACGTCCGCTTTTGGGCCGAATTTTGTCTGATGCAGTGTAGACATACCCTTAGTTGCTTCTACTGCTTTTGGACAAACTGATTAAAGGGGATGTATCACTTCCTTACTTCGGCTGATTCACACTTCTCTTAGCTTCCCAGCTCTGTGAATGCAGGGGCGTTTCTTCCCCTCCCAGCTGGATGGGCATCATCCCCCCTTCACTGTGGCCTGAGACTACCCCCCCCCCCCCTCCCCTCTGAGTCCACATATCACTGTGTCTCTCCCCACAGTCTTATTTTATAAGAGCTGTATACATACCACAGGCTGCATTCAATCTAATCTGAGCACTGATCTCTCACAGCTGGAGATGTATTACAGCTTTCTAAGAACGCACGGATCTGCGTGTATGCAGGAGAGTTAGGCACAGGGTCAAAACTGTCATGTTTTCTCATTGTACAATCTGCTGCAGTCTGATTCTGCTAGGTGTGGAAACAGGAAAATGCTATGGCCCCTAACTCTGAGTCAGACACACAGCTCCTTGACTCGACCCAGGGGCTGTACAGAATGTAAATGAGCTCTCAGCTAGTGAATTGCAAGGAGGAGGGATTAGACCCCACACTGGATATCAGTGTAAATAAAAACACAAGATAAGGGACACTGTGAGAACAAGGCAGCTTTGCTAATGACATCCAATTGCAAAGTTGCTTGTTTTCACTGTCCCCTTATTCTGAAGACCATTTAATGAAATGATAACACCCCTTTAACTCATTGTCTTCAACTGGGATATAGGATGCGGGGAGGAGCTTTCACTTACTTAATAAAAAAAAAAAAAACACACTGTGTGAAAGCACCCTAAGAAATGGATTTTACAAATATGTAACAAAAATCAGGTTTTTCATGTGGGGTGTCTTTCTTCAACTAACTGTAGAGCATAAAAGTCATGCACACCTAAAGGGAGATGGGTGATCTGGTATAAGTGATCAAAATACTAAAGAATATATGTACATCAGCACACCAATGTGTATAACAAAAAAATCTTTTCTTTACAGAGCAGAGAAAATGATGCTTAGTTACTCCAAAATTAGAGGTCTAACATATGCGATTTTTGGATCCAAAAATGCTGTGTGAACAACCCCTAATGCCAAAATCGGAGGTATAACAAAGGTAGGGGAACAGATTACTGCATGCTACCAGCAGGGCCGCCAATAGGGCAGTACAACCGGTCCTGTACCGGGCCCGGGCGGTCTGTGAAGCCAGGGGGGGCCCGCCGCCGCCGGCAGGCTCCGCCCCCTCTGGCTTCCTGCGGCTCTCTTTAATTGTATGCATGTCCGGCGACGCGCATACAATTAAGATGTACAGAGGAGAGGGAGAGCTGTTTCGCTCCCTGCCCCTGACGTACCTAGCTGGCTGGCGGCGCGGCGGAAGTGAAGGCCACGCGCGCCTGCGCCTTCCTGTTTCTCGGCCCCAAGATCATGCTGGTTAGGCTTGGAGCGGGACGCGAGACGCCGGAGGGAGCGCGGCAAGGTGGGAGTAAGTAGCCTACAGGGGGCCCTGGGGGGGGGGGGGAATACGCAGCTACAGGGGGCCTGAGGGGGGGGGGGAAACTACAAGATACAGGGGCACCTGAGGGGGGGGGGGTGAGAAACTACAGCTCAGGGTGGCCTGAGGGGGGGGGTGAAGAGAGAAAACCTACGCAGCTAGCAGGGGCGCCCTGAGGGGGGGGAGAGAAGAAATACAGCTACAGTGGGGCCCTGGGGGGGGGGTGAAAAAACTACAGCTACAGGGAAGGCCCTGGAGGGGGGGGGAGAAACTACAGCTACAGGGGGCCCTGAGGGGGGGGAGAAAAACTTAGCTACAGGGGGCCCTGGGGGGGGGGAAACTACAGCTACCAGGGGGCCTGAGGGGGGGGGGTGAGGAAATAAGTACAGCTACAGGGGGCGCCTGAGGGGGAGGGCGGGAGGAAAGAATCTACTGCTACAGGGGGCGCTGAGGGGGGGGAGAAAACTACAGCTACAGGGGGACCGTGGGGGGGGGGGGAACTACAGCTCCATCGGGGGCCCTGTGGGGGGGGGGAAACTACAGCTACAGGGGACCTGAGGGGGGGGGAAACTACAGCACAGTGGGACCTGGGCGGGGGGGGAGTCTACAGCTTTACAAGGGGGCCCTGGGGGGGAGGAAAAGTACAGATTACAGGGGGACCTGGCGTGGGGGGGAACTCCTACAGCAACTAACACAGCTTACAGGGGGCCCTTTGGGGGGAAAACTACAGCTTACAGTGGGGCCCTGGGGGGGGGAAACTACAGCTAAAGGGGAGCATCTGGGGGGGGGGGAAACTAAAGCTTACGGGGCCCTGGGGGGGGGGGGAAACTTAGCAGCTACGGGGGCCCTGGGGGGGGATCAAAACTAAGCGTACATGGGGGCCCCTGGGGGGGGGGGGGGGGGGGGGGGGAACTACAGCTAAAGGGGGGCCATGGATGGGGGGGGGGGGGGAAAACTACAGCTAAAGGGGGCCCTGGGTGGGGGGGGAACTACAGCTACAGGGCTGGGCCCTGGGGGGGGGGGTGAACTCTACAGCTACATGGGGCTCCTGGGGGGGCGGGGGGAGAAAATACAGCTATATGGGCCCTGGATGGGGGGGTGGGGGAACTACAGCTACAGGGGGCCTGGATGGGGGGGGGGGGGGAAACTACAGACTACATTTTTTTTGGGGCCCTGGATGGGGGGGGGGGGGAATCTACAGCTACTTGGGGCCATGGATGGGAAGGGCGGAAACAACAGTTACAAGGGGCTCCTGGATGGGGGGGGGGGAAAATACAGCTACAGGGGGCCCATAATACTGGGGGGGGGAAAATACGCCTAAAGGGGGCCCCTAATTCCACATAAGTTGCCAATTTCGAAAATGAAAAGAAGGAGAAATTCTGTGGGCGCTCGCGCGTTAGCGCGCCGCGGCAAAAGATTTGCCATGACACGCCCATCATGTTTGTATGCAACGCCCCATCAAAAAAGCCAACACCCCACTCCACCTAACTGCTCTAAAGGCTTGGAAAAGAAAGCCAGGTAGATGCCCTTATAGCCAGTAGTAGACCCCATACCAGGTAGTGCCCCTACAGGCCGGTTTAGATGCCCCCTTGTAGCCAAGATAGATGCCCACTCTGATGCACAGGTAGAGCCAAATCGCTGTAGCCAGGTAGAAGCCTAATTGTAGCCAGGTAGATGACACCACTTTGTTAGCCAGGAGGTGCCCCCCCATTGTTAGCCAGGTAGGTGCCCCCCATTGTTAGCAGGTAGGTGCCCCATTGTTAGCCAGGTAGGTGCCCCCATCTGTTTTTGCCAGAGTAGTGACCACATATGTTTGCCAGGTAGTGCATCCATCTGTTTGCCAGGTAGTGCCACCACTCTGTTTGCCAGGTAGATGTCCCCTCTGTTGCCAGGGTAGTGCCCCTCTGTTGCCAGTAGTGCCCCCATCTGTTAGACAGGTAGTGCCCCCCTCTGTTAGACAGGTTAGTGCCCCCATCTGTTAGCCAGGTTGTGCCCCGATTGTTCGCCTGGTTAGTTGCCCCATCTGGTTAGCCAGGTAGTGCCCCCATCTGTTTTAGCCAGGTATAGTGCCCCCATCTGTTAAGCCAGGTAGTGCCCCCTTCTGTTTGCCAGGTAGATGTCCCTCTGTTGCCAGGTAGATGTCCCCTCTGTTGCCAGGAAGATGTCCCCCATCTGTTAGCCAGGTAGGGCCCCCCATCTGTTAGCCAGGTAGTGCCCCCCATCTGTTAGAGGTAGTGCCCCCCCATCTGTTTGCCAGGTAGATGCCCCCATCTGTTTGCCAGTAGATGCCACCATCTGTTTGCCAGGTAGTATGCCCCATATGTTTGCAGGTAGATGCCACATCTGTTTGCCAGGTAATGCCCCTCTGTTATGCCAGGTAGTGCCCCCTCTGTTTGCCAGGTAGATGCCCCATCCTGTTTGCCAGGTAGTGCCCCTCTGTTTGCAGGTAGTGCCCCCTCTGTTAGCCAGGTAGGTGCCCCCATCTGTTAGCCAGTTTAGTGCCCCCCATCTGTTAGCCAGGTAGTTGCCCCCATCTGTTGCCCAGGTAGTGCCCCCATTCATGTTAGCAGGTAGTGCCCCCTTTGTTGCCAGGTAGTGCCACCCTCTGTTGCAAGGTAGATTGTTCACCTCTGTTGCCAGGTAGATGCCCCTTCTGTAGCCAGGTGAGTGCCCCCTCTATGTTAGCCAGGTAGTGCCCCCATCTGTTAGCCAGGTTAGTGCGCCCATTGTTGCCCAGTAGTGGCCCCTTCTGTTGCCCGGTAGTGCCACTCTGTTGCCGGTAGTTGACCTCTTGTTTGCCAGGTCATAGGGCCCCAACTGTTTGCAGGTTAGTGCCCCATCTGTTGCCAGGTAGTGCCACCTTTGTTGCAGGTAGTGCCCCCTTCGTTGCCATGTAGTGCTCCCCTCTGTTGCCAGGTAGTTGCCTCTATGTTAGCCAGGTAGAGCCCCCTAAAGCTAATTAAAATTTTATATAATAAAGAATCCACTTACCTTACCTGGCTCCTGCAGCTGCGGCCAGCTCCCGACCGATCTCTTCAGCGGCGCAGGGGGAAGTGGAGAGCAGCCGCGCGTCCACTCCCCGTGCAGGCCGCGCTGTCACTTCCCCCTGCGCCGTTGACCTGCCATGTACGGCGCACACACCGGCGCCCGTACATAAGGGAGAGTAGGCAGGAGGGAGCGATACCCCCCTAGCCTCCTCCCCTGCACAAGTGAGACGCGGGCGGGTGGAGCGGCGCTGACAGGTCAGCTGCACCCGCCTGTAGGAGCTGTCCCGAGGCGCAAGAGTAGCTGCACCAGCGCTACTCTGCGCCGCGGTAATTTAAAGGACACCCGCCGCCTGCAGGCGGCGGGAGAATGCCAACTCCCCCGGGAGGGCGGGAGGGGACACAAATAGCGTGGGACCCCCCCGCACAAATTCGGGAGCCGAGAGTTGGCATGTATGCTAATACGGGGGGGGGAAAACTATGCCTACAGGGGGCCCGGGGGGGGGGGGAAACTACCGCTACAGGGGGCCCGGGGGGGGGGGGGAAAACTAAGCTACAGGGGGGCATGGGGGGGGGGGGAAACTTACAGCTACAGGGGGCCCTGGGGGGGGGGGGGAAACTACAGATACAGGGGGCCCTGCGGGGGGGGGGAAACTACAACTACAGGGGGCCCTAGGGGGGGGGGAAACTACACCTACAGGGTTTGGGCCTGGGGGGGGGGGAAACTACAGCAACAGGGGGCCCTGGGGGGGGATACTAAGCTACAGGGGGCCCTGGGGGTGGGAAAAACACAGCTACAGGGGGCCCTGGGGGGGGGAAACTACTGCTACGGGGAATCTGGGGGGGGGGGGGAAACTCAGTACAGGGGGCCCTGGGGGGGGGGAAACTACAGCTACTGGGGGGCCCTGGGGTGGGGGGAAACTTACAGCTTAAGGGGGCCTGGGGGGTGGGGGGGAAACTACAGCTACAGGGGGACTGGGGGGGGGGCGGGGGTGAACTACAGCTAAGGGGCCCTCGGATCGGGGGGGGGGGAACTAAGCTAAAGGGGGCCTGGGGGGGGGGGAAAAACTACAGTATACAGGGGGCCCTGGGGGGGGGGGGGGAACTACAGCTACATGGGGCCCTGGGGGGGGGTGAGAAACTACAAGGCTAAGGGGGCCTGGGGGGGGGGGGAACTACGCTAAAGGTGGGCCCTGGATGGGGGGGGGGAACTACAGATACAGGGGGCCCTGGATGGGGGGAACTAGCTACATGGGGCACTGGATGGGGGGGGGGTGGGAACTACAGCTCATGGGGCCCTGGATGGGGAGGAAGGGCGGAAAACTACAGCTAGAGGGGGCCCTGGATGGGATGGGGGGGAAACTACAGCTACAGGGGGCCCCTAATACTGGGGGGGGGAAACTACGCCTAAAGGGGGCCCCTAATACTGGGGGGGGGGGGAAAAATATGCCTACAGAGGGCCCTGATACTGGGGTGGGGAGGAACTATGCCTACAGGGTAGGGCCCAAGATCTGGGGGGGGGATATGGGGGGGGGACTATTTGCCTACAGGGGCCATAAATGACTGGGGGGGAAACTATTTGCCTACAGGGGGTCATAATGGACTGGGGGGGAAACTATTTGCCTACAGGGGGGCCTTAATGACTGGGGGGGGGGAAAGACTATTTGCCTACAGGGGGCCTAATCTTACAAGGGGGACTATTCTGCTACAGGGGGGCCCTATTTACAGGGGGGACTTATTCTTCCTACCAAGGGTGGCCCTAATCTAACAGGAGGGGGACTATTCTGCTTACGGGGGAGCCCTAACTTACAGTGGCGTCGGACTTATTATGCCTACAGGGGGGCCATATCTACAGGAGGGGATATTTCGGCCTGTCAGGGGGGAGCCTAATCTACAGGAGGGGGATTGATTCTGCCTACAGGGTGGGCCCTAATTTAACAGGAGGGGGGATAGTCTGCCTACAGGGGGGCCTCTATTTACAGAAGGGGGGACTATTCGCGTCTACAGGGGGGGGGGACCTATTCTGCCTACAAGGGCGGCCATAATCTACAGTGGGGGGGAGCTATTCTTCCTACAGGGGCCCTAATCTATATGAGGGACGATTCTGCTTACAGGGGGAGCTACTAATCTACAGGGGAGGACTTTTCTGCTTACAGGGGGCCCTAATCTTTCAGTGGGGGGACTATTCTTGCTACAGGGGGCCCTAATTACAAGGGGGGGGGGGGGACTATTCTGTTTACAGGGGGGCCCTAATCTACGGGGGGAGTATTCTGCCTACAAGGGGGCTCTAATCTAGAGGGGGGGGGGGACTATTATGCCTACAGGGGGGGCCCTAGTCTACAGGAGGGGGGGACTATTCTGCCACAGGGGAGCCCTAATCTACAGGAGGGGACTATTCTGCTTCAGGGGGGTCCTAAATTAAAGGAGGGGGACTAATTCTGCCTCAAGGGGGGCCTGATCTACTAGGGGGGGGGAAATATTCTGCTAGACAAGAGGGTTCTCAGGTGTTTGTGTTTAAATTCTACAGGGACGATGTTGGTGGACGGAGGAAGTCATCTGGAGGTCTGGACTCACGAATACAGAAGAAAGGGGGAAAGTGAACGACTCATCAGACAAGATGTCACATGTGAGGCCCCTAATGTAAGTAAACTATTTTGCTCAAAGCAACCTGTGTACTGGTATATACACTATATGGTCACTGTATGGAGGAAATATTGGTTTTGGTGTGATTGGTTTATAATCACTAACATCGTATGGTGGGTATTGGTCATTGGTTTGTATACTGGTTTAGACAAATAACATTATGGTGGACTAATCAGTATTATTTAGGAATTTGTATATGTTGCTGGCAATTTTGTCTGGGTATTACTGGCTTTTGCGCGCAGTAACATTATAATGGTGACATGTGGAGGTAATTTGTGGACTTGTATAACCCAGCGAGAAATAAATCCAGAAAAACAATGGCGCAATTGCATATTTTTGTTCTTGTTGACCCCAAAACATTTTTTTTTATTTTTCTGGAACGGTGGCAGATCGGTGTGGGTCGGAGAATGGGTTGGGGCTTGTGTGGGATGTGACGGGGAAGGGAGAGCATGGGGAGTTGGGTCGGCCGGGGGGAGGAGGGGGCCCAGACGCTCCAGCTGTATGGGGCCCCAAAATTTCTGTCGGCTGGCCCTGGCTACCAGAGTACAAATGTGGGAATACAAGATGCAGATGTCAGTGACATTTCGGCTACTGGGCCTTTATTAAACAACATCTATAACTTATGGTTGGGGGGAGTAGGGAAGATAATGGAGCAGCAGGTGGCAACAGAAGAAGAGTAGATAAGCTGATGAAAATTGCAAGTCCAAGTGCTCTCAGCCCCCCATACCGGGTGTGTTCCGGATGTCCTACTATCCACTTCGAAGTAGCCCTCCTCCTCGCCGTTTGCAACGGATGTCTTCCTTCGATCTGCTTATACGTTTTTTCATTGTTGCTGCTGCCTCCTTATTCTTTCCTTCTCCCCCAACCATAAGTTACAGATGTTGTTTGAGAAAGGCCTGGTGCCCGAAATGTCATTGACACCTGCCTCTTGTATTCCCACAACATTAGTATTTTGGCAGTATGTAGTAATCTGTTCCCTTACCTTTGTTATAACACTAATGTTGGAGTTAGGAGTTGTTCACACGGCGTTTTTGGATCCGAAATTCGCATTCACAAATGCAGGAGCGATTGCATCCAAAACGCATCCATCATGCTGCTGTGTGTTTGGATGTATTTTGGCTGCAGCAGGGTCGCACCCTATAGTTTTAAATAAGGCTCCTGTTGCGTCTTACGGATCAAGAATTGACATCAATTTGTAGAACGGATCTGAAAGACGCAATCTAACACGCAGCGGTGATCACGCGTCTGAATGCCGATATATGTTTCACATTTAAAGCAATGTAAAACCGCACTGCACATTATTAGATTGGTGTTTGGGTCCGTTTAGAGTCCGATAGATGGATCCAAACACGTGTCTCAAAGCGTATGGTCATACGGACTCAACGCGCCATGTGAACATACCCTAACTAGGCATAATTTCCTTCTCTGTATATAAAAGATTTTTTCTTAATATCATTCAGCTGCTGCTGCTACACAGGGGAGGAGGGAAGTAAGTTCACTGCTGCGCGATTAACACAGGGGAGGAGGGAGAGGTTCTTCACCCTGCTGCTGATGAACCCTGGGGAGGAAGGAGAAGTCTTGTGTCCACCTGACTGCTGATAAAACACAGGGGAGGGGGAGGAGACTTCACCTGCTGCTGACAACACAGGGGAGGGGGAGGAGTCTTCTACCTGCCTGATGACAACACAGAGGGAGGAGGAGAAGTGCTCTTCTACTGCTGCTGACAAACACAGGGAGGGGAGGAGCGCCTTCACCTGCTGCTGACAACAAGGGGTAAGGGGAGAGTCTGTTCACCTGCTGCTGTGATAACAGCAGGGGAGGGGGGAGGAGTCTTCACCTGCTGGCTGACGAACACAGTGGGGCAAGGGGAGGAGTCTGTTCACCCCTTGCTGCTGAGCAAACCCAGGGGTGAGGGGGAGGAGTCTTCACCTGCTGGGCTGAACAACACAGGGGAGGTGGAGGAGTCTTCACCTGCTGCTGACACCAGGGGCAGGGGGAGGAGGTTAGTTTCACCTGCTGCGTGATAACAGGGGAAGGGGAGGGAGTTCAGTTTTACAGCGGTGGATACAGTCAGGGGAGGGGAAGATAGTCTGTTTCACTGCTGCTGACAACACAGGGGAGGGGGAAGAGTCTGTTCACCTGCTGCTGACTGATAACGGGCAAGGAGAGTCCAGTTCACCTGCTGATGATAAAACAGGGGAGGGGCGAGGAGTCGTTCACTTGCTGACTGATAACAGCGGGACGGGAGGCGGTTCAGGAGCTCGGTTCACATGCTGCTGATAACACAGGGGAGGGGATTGAGTCTGTTCCACATGCTGAAGATAACAGGGGAAGGAGGTGATGTCAGTTCAACGGCTGCTGATAACACAGGGGAGGGGGAAGGAGTATTTCACCTGCTGCTGATAACACAGGGGTAGGGGGGGAGGTTTCACCTGCTGCTTGTCAACACAGTGGGAGGGGGAGGAGTCAGTTCACCTGCTGCTGATAAACACAGGTGAGAAGGAGGAGTCTGTTCCACCTGCTGAGTGATAACACAAGGGGAATGGGACGAGTAAGTTTATCTGCTGCTTGATAACATGGGAGGGGCCAGGAGTCAGTTCACCTGCCTGCTGATTAACACAGGGGAGGGGGAGGAGTCAGTTCACTGATGCTGATGACGACAGGGAGGGGGGAGGAGTCTGTTCACCTTGCTGCTGATATCACGGGAGTGGGGAGGAGTCTGACCAGCTGCTGGACAACACAGGGGATAGGGGAGGAGTCATCACCAGCTGTTGACAAAAAGGGGAGGGGGAGGGAAGGGGGAGGGGGAGGAGTATTCACCTGCTGTCTGACAACACAGTGGGAGGGAAGGAGTCTTCACCTGCATGCTGACAACACCAGGGGAGGAGGGGGGAGTCATGTTCACTGCTACTGATAACGACGAATAGGCGATGGAAGGAGTAGTTTCCCTCTTGATGATAACACAGGGAGGGGAGGACGTCAGTTCAACTGCTGCTCGCGCGCTACACAGGGGAGGTGGAGGAGTACCTGTGCTGATAACACAGGGAGAGGGAGGAGTTTTGCTTCACCTGCTGTGATTAAAACACAGGGGAGGGGAGGAGTCCTTCACCTTGATGATGATAACACAGGGGGAGAAGGGGAGGAGTGCTTCAACCTGCTGCTGATAACCACAGGAAAGGGAGAGGTCTTCAAATGTGCTGACTAAGAACACGGTGAAGGAGAGGAGTTCTTCACTGCTGCTGATAACCTGAGTTACCTTTTTGGTGTGACACAGAGTAATCTGCGTTGCTCTCCCGGCCGTGAAATAACGGATTCCGTTGGTGCCGGAATTACTGCTCACTGTCTGTCTCCAGAGTCAGGAGCGCTATTTCGTGACCATGCCCATCTTGCTTCTGGCTTCCACCTGGTCTGCCATCCCTGTGCAGTGTCTACTAAGCAACTATAAATCAAGCTTGGGGTAACTGAGGAGTGAGGAGCCTGATGATCAAACACACACCTCTAGATTTACAGGAGGGACAAAAAGGGCAACACACCCTGCTAAAATTGTGTGGCACTAATGTGTGTCTAGTGAACACAGTGATATAACAAGAAATATACAAGGATACCTAATTCAAAATCATGATTAAAGAAAATGAAGCAGGATAACTCATCACGAAAAGCACAGCTCGCTTAGACAATAGGAGGCATTCTTTGTGCATGTTTCTTTATATACAACGTAAAGAAAATGGTGCCGAAAGGAGCCGCTCATCCTGGCCCATGTAAAGAGCAGTACAGGACATGTAGTACCACACTGTACTGTAGAGAGGTGCTACTAGACCACCACTCACTGCATGCAATACAGAGGTTTTACAGGTAAAATGTTCAGAATGTCACAGACACTGTGCAGATCGACAGTATCTGTTCAATGTATCTTGAAACCACCCTCAACATACAACGTCCCAGAAACAACCATTGAATGTTATAAATATTGTATCCTTAAGCCACTGTAACTTGAGGGATCACTGTACAGGCAAATGTGTTTAAACAGTGTGAAAGAGAAGTACATGCAAAGTGCCCCATTGAGATGAGGCACTTCAGGGTCACCACTACGGAGGCACAGATGCTCCTCAGGCTTTCAAACAGCAGTTCTTGGCCCATAAGACCGCTTTGCTCAATGAGGTCCTGGTTAACTTCTTAATGACCGACTCTACCGTCTTTGGGGAAAAGGGTTGGCATTTCAAGTGTTTCGTTGTGACAGCGATTGTCTTTTGGACGTCGCTGGACAGACATCGGAGTTTTGCAACGCGCCCAGTGAGCGAGGGAATTTCGCAGCAGCGACTCTGAGAGTGGGGCTGTACTACACAGCCTTGACCCAGCACAGCTTGCTGCAAGCACGGGGCAGCGAGGAAAACTCTGCAACCCCGGTGACTTTGAACCCTTTGATTGCTTGAAGTTCGTCTCTGCAGCGCAATCCAAAGGGTTTCCCTGCTCTGTCGGGTGATCGAAACGCCACAGGTGTCCTGACAGAGCCCGTGGGAGCTGGTTGCACAGTCAGCTCCTGGGGACCTAGAGTGGCCCCAGGGCTGTCTGTGTACAAGCAGTGATCAGGGCAGGCCTGTGTGGCTATCCTGATTCACGAGCCATGTGTCGACGGATGCCACAGATTATATGGATTAGAATATATGATATGTCTTAGAACAACGTTACTCCAAGTGTTAAAAAAAAAAGTAAAACAGTGTCTCCCTTCATGGATTTAAAAAAAAAAAGTAACATAAAAAGTGTAATTAAATAATAAATAATAAAATTAAAAATAAATATTTAATAAATAATAATTGGTGATACTCATTACACACAAAAAAAAAAACCTACACATTTTAGGTATCCACATAAACGTAATAACCTGTAGAATTAATCTAACAAGTTATTAAATGTGAATAGTGTAAAAAAAAAAAAATAATTATTTATAAGTGAATTTTAATTATTCCCCCATAAAGTACAACTTGTCTCGAATAAAATGAGGCCTCATCCAACTGCGTCATTGAAAAAATAAAAAAGCCAACCTGCTTACATGCAGAATATAACCCCCATGTGCAATGTAAACACCCACTGCTATTCATTTTTACCTAACTAAACTTACAGTACCATAGATCGCTAAGTCCAGATTGGTAGAACCATAGGTGAATACACCTGTCTAAATGAGGCTGGGGTCCATTGGGTGTGATACGTTGAATCCTAACCAATGTTCTAATCCTAAATTTAGTGATGTTGTAAGTACTGCTCCCATTCCACTGACCTAGAAGACCTAGAAAGGCAATTTTGTTTTACCAAATTGGCATCCACCCACTTCATTTTTCAGTTCTGACTTGGCAGGTAAGTGTAATGATGGGAATGATGTGAATTCAAATAATTTTATTACATCTTCATTCCATTTAACAAAATGAAACATTTCTGTATAAACGGTAAATAATATGGAGACAACTCAGACTTTGTTTTATTCATAATCACTTAGAAAACCTCTTTGAAATTCAACACATAAGTCATTCACTTCCTGTTTCTCTCTAAACGTCTGGAGATCATCTGTTTCTTGTCAGGTTTCACCTCCCTCTGCTTCCAGATCTTGTAAGGTTGGTGGTGCTTGGTACCAAACACGGAGATGGTTGGTTCCTGATGCCGTCTAACATTCCTCATAGTTTACACTTTGCTGATTTATGGAGTTTTGTGGTATTTATGCCAGTCATAGGCTCCATGCATCATGTGGTGTCCACCTTTTTATTTTCCAATATGGAACACATACAGACGTCCTGCTGTATATAAAGAACAACTCTCTTGCATTTGATGTACAGATTAGTTGTGGTGCCACCTGTTTGGAATTTTGCTGACTGATGCTGAGCAGTGGCAGCTATCTAACATGCAGAATGCAAACCACAATGATCTCCACCTATTGCAAAACTACAACTCCTGACAACGGCATGCTGGCAGTTACAATTTTGCAAAATCTAGAGAGCCACAGGTTGTAGACAACTGCTCAAATAATTTCCTTTCAGATTTTTTTTCCATTCTATGACTGACTTTTATTTGTATTAGGTTTAACCACTCTATTGACCACACGTGGACCAAGTGCTGAGATTCTGCCTCTAATATATTAATATTGAAGGGGTATTCCTGTTTCATTCATTGGCTTTAAACATGTAGGCAAAGGTAAATACAAACTATCACCAAATACATTGCTGTTCTGATTTTCCCTCTCTTTAGAGTTAGGCCATGTTCACGCGGCTTATTTGGGCACGTATTTCAGCCCGTAATTTGCGGCATACTGCGCAAATTATGGGCTGAAATATGGCCCAGTCATTACGGTAATTCACAGTTCTCATAGAGAACTATGGATTACGTCTCCTCTCCCCGCTCGGCTTATACGCGCCACTAGTAATGATAGTCTATGGGCTGGCGAGGTGCTGGCCCCCCGCTCCCGCCCCGCCCCCGTCCACATGGCGTAATTGCGGGGCGTAGTTAAGCCCCCAATTAAGCTGTGTGAACATAGCCTTAGGAGTAAATCCTATCTCCTGCTTTTGCACACAAGCTTCCCTAGCTACTGGCCACTTTTCTCTGCTCTTACAGGCTGTAGCAATAGCTGGAATTCTGAGGTGACTCCCTACTCTGTTCCTTATGTGAAAGACGGGAGCTTGTTTATATTATGTACTAACAAGCTTTAACCCTTTTGAGCTCTGTAGTCTTGTGCACCACTGATTACACTCATTTGACTCTAAAAGGATGTTCACATAGTGTTTTTTAATACGTTTTTGGGTACATTTTATGTACTAAAAAACTGGCCCCAAAATGTATTCAACAATGTTCAGTGTGCTCTTACATTGAAAAAACATACAAAATATGGGACATTACTTACTCCAAAAAACATTCCAAATCTTTGGGGCAAATTCACAGTTCAATGGCTTGACTAAATTGAACACAGAAGCTGGCAACTCTGGCCTTTATGCTAACTGGGAAAAAAATAGCACGTGCAGCTAATTGCATGAGCAATAGCTCACATATCCCCACTGCTAGGGGAACAATTAGATGAAAAAACTGCACACCACACCTTGACACCTGTTTCACCCCAGCATGCAGAAAAGCCACAGTATAATGCATGGGGAGTTTGCACAAATGCAAAAAACCAATAAAACAAACCTTTTACACACACTCTCACTGCAATGGGGGGTGATTTCTGGTATTAAAATTGTATATAATAAGGCGTTTACAGAAGGGTGCCATGAATACAGATTCGTGTGGTAACACCATGTTGGCTTACAACCTATTAGTGACCCCATACTATTAGACTAGGCGGGACTGCCAGCACTTTCTGGTGTCCAAACACAAAACACAGCCCCTCCCCCTCCCCAGCACTGTTGGGCAGTAAAAAAATATACATACTGGAAAAAATGTTAATATGAGGTATAGTTGGTACGGGGGCCCCAATACCAAGCTCACAAGCCTGTCAGGCTCCTCATGGGCTTGTGAGGGCCCTACACTAACAATTTACAGAAAAAACATACAAAAAATGGGACATTACTTACTCAAAAAACACTGAAAGCAATGTAAAACACGTGTTGTGTTGTCTTTTAGATGATATGTGTTTTACATGTGTCTTTCGGATACGTAAAGCGGATATGATCAAAAAATTTATATGTCCATTCTTGATCTGCTTTACGCATCAGGCACCCTACTTAAAACTATAGGGTGCGTTTCTGCTGCACTTTGGGTACGTGTTTGCATATGTTTTACGCAGCATTTTTCAATCCGTTTTTCGGATTGAAAAACGTTGTGTGCACATACCAGGAACAGGAACAGCAGAGCTGATATGACAATCACAACTGTAGACCCATCCACAACCTAACCATGTCATGTGAGCCTAAAGCTGCCTGTGGTTTTGTAAAACTCCATGATGGGGTTTAGCAAGAAGTGTTCACTCATTTAACTTTGACCCCTGCTTTGAACTTTTAATTTTATTTGTTTATGATTGGAAAACCATGGCTGCGTCCACCCAAAGAGAGTGCCACACTTGTCCCCCCGTATTTGTGTGGTATTACAAGTTCATTCATTTCAAAGGAAACTGAGCTTTAAATTTCTTACGTGACCGCCCCCACAGTTTTTGGCATTGTTTTTTGGGAAACCCCAAGGGTTTTATGAAAAGAAAACTTTTTTCCTTAATGCTTTTTTCATCTAATTCATCTAATTTTTCATCTAATTCATCAGTAGTTATTTTTCTTTTGATGATGACATTGATAGTGCTTCATTGAGGGGCTTGTCGTTTTTTTAATAAAAAATTTTAAATTGCCCTTCCCAAGGAACCCCCAAAATTTAATGAGATGGGGTTTCTGATTCATGTAAAAACTTATCTAGTGCTTTTCTTTGGAAGACCAGATTTTTTTTTTTTATTAAAAAATTTCTAAGGCCTTTTTTTCACACGGCTTAAAAAATGGACATATTTCAGTCCGAAATTTAAGTGGGAAGTGCGAAAATTACGGGCTAAAAAACGCCCCTTTTTCCATTACGGTAACCCCAACCAATTTCTCATAGGGGGAACTATGGATTACGTCCCCTCTCCCTGCTGGGGGAATACTTTGGGGAAAAATTTCCCAGGGGGCGTAATGCAAGTCTAGGGGGTTTGGGCGAGGGTGGCCCCCCGCACCCCCCCAAACACGGCTTTAATTGGGGGGGCTTTAATTACGTCTCACAATTAACCCGTGTGAACCTAGCCTAAAGCTAAGTTAATATCGCTAATTGCAGTACCGTAGTGGATTACCATAAGGGTTTTTGGGGCGCTTTTCGCTCTTTATTAGACCCACATTTCCCGCGGCGAAAAAACGCAGCAAAATGCGCCCCAATTTAACTCGTGTGAACATAGCCTAAGGGCCCGTCTCCACGGCAGGGTTTTTGGTCGGTTTTTTACAGAGGGGCTTTGGGAAATTTCAAAAACCCCCTGAAAACTGATGTAAACCCTTTTTTACATAGACAAAAAAATAGAAAATCTTTTGCAGCAGCCCCCCAAAGCAGGATTCTTTTGTTTGGTTGGTTTTTTATCACTCCTTCCGGCGTTCCTAAAAAAATTTTTAAAAAAATTTTCTTTCCTCCCCCCCTGTTTTGGGGGGTAGAACAGAACATTCTTTGAAGGGTGAAAAAATTCTTAATTTTCCCCCAAACCGCGGAAAAACCCCCCCCCTTAACCGGAAAAAAAAACAAAAAATCCCGGGTTTTGAAAAAATCGGATACAAAAATTTTTTTCATTCCCGTGTGAATGGCCCCAAAATTTTAAAATTTCCTTTCCAATTTTTCACCTGTGGGGTTGAGGGAAAGTTAAAAAAATTAAACCTTTTTGCAATTTAGGGACACCCTCCCCAACCACCCCAACTGAAAACGGGGAAATTTTTCCAAAAAAATTCCCCTTATTTCGGGCCCTTTTAAAGGCAATTTTTTCCAACCTTTTTTATCTTAAGAATTTTAAAAATATTAACTCATAAAATATTTATTCTTAAAAACCAGTTTTTTAAGCCTTTTACATTTTTTACAAATTTTGATTGGCACAAAAACATATTTAACCCCCCCAATTTTACTTGGGCCCCAAATTGGCCTACTCGTGACAGCACTGTTTTCCCTTTTCCCATTCTTCCATTGTTTCCGTATCTCGGAGGCCCCATTTTTTGGATGGGCATATTTCTTTTATGTAAAAATTTAAAAATGGGTTCGGGGGCGGGAGCGCCCATATTTTTTTAAAAGCCCCCACAATGTTTCCTAATTTGTGTGAAAGGGAGTTTGGGTGTAACTTAAAAGGGGCCCTTTTTCAATTTAAAAATTCAAAAACAAAAAATTGGGCCCCCCCCTTTCAGAACGGGGAAAGGGAATCTGTTTGAAAAAACTCAGAACGGACCTTTTTAATTTGGGAAATTCCCCAAAAATTAAATACTGTTTGGAGAAAACATCATTTATTGGGAAATATGCCCCAATACTTGCTTTACCAATCCCCAAACATCTCATAAAATCTAAACTCTTTTTTTAAATTGTTCTGTGTTGTTTTCCCCCATGTCTTTGTAGTTCCCAAATAGCAACATTTTGGACGGGTTTGTATGAAAGTTTTTTGACGTTTCCCTCCGGGCCATTTTTTGGGGGATTTGGTACCTGTTAAAACAAAACAAAAAACATTTACTCATTAGTTTTTTAAACTTTCAGTTTTAGGGATTTGTAAAAAGAAAAAAAAAGAAAAAAAACATCTGTTTTTTTCCCCCAAAAAAATTTGTGCATTTTTTCTACCCCTTTTGATTGTGCCCTAGAAATTGCTTTTTTAGCCTTTTGTTTTTGAACTACTAGCTTTCCCAGCACAACCAGTGGACAAGCATGGGGCAGATTCTGGGGAAGAAGCTCCTTGTTCTCTTTAAAAAACCCCCTTTAAAAAAAACCCTACGAGAATACTTACAAGGAAATTAAACTTTTTTTGATTCTGAATTTTCCCATTTTTTGTCACCTGGGGGGTTATGATTGATGCCCAATATTTTTGTATTTTAAGGTTTGCCCCCTCCCAAACCAGGAGTTGGCTTCCAAAAAAAGCTTCCCCTAATAATTTAAAATGTGCACCCAGATAATATGTACAAGCAACTTTTTTTGGGGGGTTTTTTAAAAAATCCCCCAAAGGGCATGGTTTTTTTTCCCCCAAAGGATTTCCCAAGGAGGGGTTTTTTTGGATTTAGAACCAGTCTAAAAAACCGAAAAGAAACCCTTTTCCCAAATAAAGCCTTTAAAAAAGGAAACCCGGGCTCACCCATTCCAAAACTGAACTAAAATTTTTCACCCGGGGAAAGGGTTTTTCCACCCGCCAGGGGGTTCCCCAAAAAGGGGTTTGGGAAAAATTTCAAAATTTTTTTCCCAAACCCTTTTTCCCAAGGGGTAAAGGGGGGCGTTTTTCAGTTTTTTTTGGGGGAGGGGAATGAATCGAAAAATGCGGCAGAAACCTTTTGCCCAAAACCCAAAAAAAAGATAAATAAAATACCGGGTGGATTGTTGAACAAAAACCCGAGCAACTTTTTTACATTTTCCCCGAATGGCCCGTTAACCCTTTGGAAAAAAAATTCGGGGAAAAATTCCCCTTTTTTTTTTTTTGATTTTAAATGTTTTGTTGTAGAAAGTTTGGTTATTAAAAATTTTTGCTTTCCCAATTGGGATTGGGGGTCGGGAAAAATTTGCGAGGGGGGCCCCATTCCCCACTATATAATCAGGCCCCAAAAGCCCAAATTAAAAAAGATGGCCCCTTTGTTCAAAAGGTTTTAATTTTTTTTATTTTTTAGCCCAACGCCCTTCTTGGAAAAATTTTGGGAAACTCCAATACCCCTTAAAATTTTCGTCCGTTAAATTAAACGGTAACCCCAAAGTTTCCCCCATAGAGAACTGTGGATTTCTGTCTTTTATCCCACCCCGGGGCGGAATTTCCCCCCCGGCAAAAAGGGGGGGGGAAAAAGGGTTGGACAGGGCCACATTAGGGGGAACCCCGGGGGTGAAAATTGCCCCGTGATTAATTTTTGAGTGAAAAAGGGGGCAAAACGAGTCCGGAAAACTGGGGGCCCGCCATGGGCCCGTAATTGCGGGGCCCAAAAAATCCCCCCCTTTTGCAAAAATTTACGCCCGGCAAAAAAACCCCGGTGTGAACAAGGCCAAATAGTTTATCCACTTTTTAAAAGAGTGGGTTTGGTTTTTTTAATTTAAAAAATGAAAAGGGAACTTTTTTTTTCCAAAAAGGGTCAAAAAATTAAATTAAATTACAAGGCATGGGCTTCTCCTCTGAAAATTGATGTTTTTCCAGTACTTAAAATTTTGAATGGGGACTGAAACTGCTTTTATCAAGGCAAAGTCAATGGGGGTGAGCCCCATGTTTTCCTTGTTTTTTACTGTTTGGGGAAAATTTTTTAAAAATTATAAAGGGTTTCAAAAAACGGGGTTTTGTTAGGATTAGAAAAACATGGTTTGCTCTTTTTTAAAAAAACCACACGGGCCCTTCTGTAAACAGGATTTCCTCTGGTTTTTTGCAACCCTCAAAACTTATTCCAAATTCCAATATGAAAATCCCAAAAATTTAAAAAAGACTACTCTTTTTGAAGAGCCTTTTTCTTAAATAAATAAATTAAACCAACCATCCAAAAAATTAAAAAAAAGGGCTATTAAAAATGAGGGAAAGACCTTTAAAGAAAAACATTTTGGGGGAAAGTAAAAGTGAGGTTTTTGGGCCTTTGGGAAAAAACCCACGGACCTTCGGAATTTAATTTGAAAAATTAATTTTCTGACAGGTGCTGTTGGGGGAAAAATACTCAAAATTTTTCCCTTTTGAAACAAAAAGTTTGATAAATCATTACCCCAAAAGTAGAAAAAAGTTTCTTTCCAGGACCAAAAAAGAAAAACACTTTTTCCTTGTATTAAAATTTTTTAAACCCTATTTTTTTGTCGAAAAACAGCTATTTTTAAAGAAACCCAAATTTTAAAGGGCAGCATAAATAAAAATTTTTTAAATAAATTTTTTTACTGCTTTCAAGGATAACCCACTTATTTCGGGGCGAAAATTTTTTTTTAAAACCCTCACCCTTTTGGGGCTTTCAGATCAACACGAAAAAAGGTTGGGGGGTTTCCCTTTTTGGAAACGGGCTTGGAGGGTTTTTTATTTAAGCCCTTTTAGTTAGGCTTTCTTTTACAGCTTTGAATTTTAAGGAGCACTCGACTTTGGGTTTTTTTTTGGCCCTCTTTTGAGGTATCATGCTCGCAAAAAAAAACCCTTTAAAACTGTTTCCCTCCTTTTTTTAATTTTTTAAAAACCCTTTTAAATTTTTAAGGTGGGGGGGGAAAAACTTTTTTAAAATTTACCTTTTTTTGAAACGTTGGGGAGGGGGCCTCTAAAGGGGGGGGTTAGGGGGGGGGGGCATTCGGAATTTGGGTTGGGGGTGGCGGTTTAAACCTTCCCCAAATTTCTGGGGGAAATTCCCTACCTAACCTTTTTCCCCAACCAAAATTAATAAACTCTTTTTTTGTTCTTTCTTTCTGCTCGTTTGTTGTTCCTCTTTTTTTTTTGGGGCCCTTTGTTTTTTTCTTGTTTTTCATTTTAAAATAAAATTTGGGGCCCAAACCATTTTTGGGGCCCCTGGGAAAATTTCAAAATTGGCCCCCAAAATTTAAAACCCAAATTTTTTTAGCCAAAGCCCCGCAACCTCCCCAAAAACTGAAAGGTTGCCCCCCCAAAAATTTTCTTTAAGTTCCCCACCTAAATTTTTTTCCTTTTAAAAAACACCCCCTAAAAATGGCCCCCAATTCCTTTTTCCGGGTAAAATGGTTAAAAATTTTTGGGGGTTTCGTAATGCTCCTGTTTTCTCGCAAAAAATTGGGCCCAAATGAAAACCCCACATTTTTCATAAAGCTCCGAATTCTTGTTCCAAAAACCCCGTTTTTAAATGCTTGTTTTTTCCTTAAAAGGGCTTTGCCCAAAGTCAACCAGCATCTCTTTTGGAATATTCTCAATGTTGTTTAAAAGGGGATTCTTTCACCTTTATTGTTAGGGGGGATGCCTGCCAATTTTTTATCCAATTTGGTTTTGATTGCCAAAAGGCCTTGCCCCCATTTTAATAAAGTTTGAGTTTTTAACCTAACTTTTTGGAAATATTAAATTTTTCGAAAATCTTCTCTGGTGGTTTTTTATCCTCATTTTTTTCAGAAAAAAATTTTGGGGTTTTCAAAAAATTGGGGAATTTTTTTTTTCATCATTCTTTTCTACTTCTGGCTCTTTTCTGAAATTTTTCTTTTTTGGGGGGTTTCCGTTTTACTTTTTCGTTTTTTTTCATTGCCCTGACGTCCTTTTTTCCCCGATTCTTTTTCTAAAACAGGAAATTTTGGTTTGTTTGTGTTTTTTTTTCTTTCCCCCTTTCCGGGTTTCCCACTTTATCTTCATTAGAAGCTTCTTCTATGGTTACATTTTTATTTTCTTGTACTTGTTCTTGTATTTTCTACTTCTTTTTTCTTGATTTCTTTTTTTTTCCCCTTGGTCTTTTGGGATTCCCCTCCTGCTGTTTTTTTCCCTCTCTCCAGCTATTTTCTAATAAGAAAAAAAGGGTTTTTAAAAAAATTTTTTTTAAAAAAAAAATTTCCCCCCGAAAAGGGGCCTTTTTGGGCCCATGTACAAAATTTTAACATAATGTCCCTTTCCCAAAAAAAAAAAATTGGGGCCATCACCGGGTCCCCAAAGGAGCAACCAACCTTGGGCACAAAAAAAAGAACATTTGGGGGGACACTTTAGCACCGCACCTCACTGTACTGTAAAAAGGTGCTACAAACCCCAATCACTGAAATTAAGTTAAAAAAAGGGGGGTTTTTTGAAAGTAAAATGCTCATTTAATTGCTCCCATAAACAAAAAATAGGGGAAATATTGTTCCCACCAATTCCCAAAGGTTGGTGGTCGCCAATTTTAAAACCCTAATTAGTGTGGGGGTCCCCTTTCCCAAAGGGTTGTCGGCAGTGGCAATGGTCTTTAAACTTTTTAAAATCAAAATTTTGCACTAAAATCTCATTTTTCTTTTTTTGAAAAATTTTTTAACGTGATAGTTCAATTTTTTACAAAAGGGAAATTTTGCAATCTAGGGTTTTTTTTTTTCTATTTTTTTTGGGTAAAAAACTATATTTACAGCAATATTTCTGTAATCTGACATCTATGGCACTTGATTGGTGCTAGAATATCAAAAAAACTGGTTATCGGGGGATTAAAAAAATTTTAAAAACCCAAAACTTAAAAACAATCCCCCCAAAAATTTTGGCCCCCCCCAAAATTTTTCGGAAGGCCCCCTGTTAACCCCAACCCCAATTTTTATGGGGAATTTTCTTGTTACACCTTTTTTTCAAGGGTTTTAAAATTTTTTTAAAAATTTTCCTAAAAACCCCCCAAACCAAAACCCCAAAGCCGATCTCAGTGAAATTCCCAATTCTCTTTTGAAAAAATTTTTAGAAATTAAATCTTTAAATTAAATAAAACCCCTTTAGGGCCCCCCCAAAACTTACAATTAACATTTCCCAAGACCCCCCCTAAACCCACATAAGCCCCCCATACAAAACTATTTAATTTGGTTTTTTTAAAACTTTGTGAAATTCGGTGAATATACAGGGGAAAGAACTGGCTGGTACTTTTGCCCGCAACAAAGTTTAATACCCCTTTTTAAAATTGGGACTTTTTTTGATGAAAGGGAGAAATTTTCCCGGTGCTGAAGGAGGAAAATTTTGCCACCCAGGACGGGAAAGGAATTTTGGGCCCAAGACAAAAAAAATTCATTTAGCCCCACCTTCCAGGAAAACCCCCCAACCCACCCCCCCTTTTGGGGGCCTTTCTTTTCGTTTTGGGTTTTGGGGGGGCCCCAGGCGGATCCTACAAAACCCCACCCCCAAAACCCCCGTCATTTTTTAAAAACCCAAAAACCCCCCCAATAAAAAAAAAACCCCCCAAATTTTCCCCTGTTTTTCCCCAAGACCTTGTTACAAAGACAAAAAAAAAAAAACAATTTCCCCCCTTTTTCGTTCCTTAAGTGTCTAAAAAAATAAACGGGGCCCTTTAAGGTTTTCTTTTTGGGCCCAAACCTTTGAAAATTTCCTGACAATTTTCCAAAACATGTCCCCCAAAATTTTTAATTTAAATAAAAAAAAATCCCAAATTTTACCCCAAAAAACCAAAACCCATTAGGGGGTTTTCCTTTTCCCAAACGGGGGGACCCCAGCCGGAAACTTTTGACCATTTTTAAAGGACCAAAAAAAAATTTCCCCCCCCCGGGGGTAAATTAAATCCAAAAACAGCCACCGAGGGTCGCCCTGGGGCTTTTCATTACAGCCTTTCAAAAGAGCAAATTGGGTAATGCTCCCAAAATACCAGGGCCATCCCCGTTTGTCTGGCCTTTTTAAGCCAGGAGGCTTGGGTTTTTAAGGTTGGCGGCGTGCTGGGGCCCCGAAACCTGTGTGCGCCCAATACGCCCGGTTTTTTAGAAGTAGCTTTGGCCGGGGCGTAATTCAAAAACGCTTTTGTGCCAACCCCCCATTCCCTTTAATTTTCCCCAGTCCCGTTAATCTTTAGCTCTAAAATAAAAGTTATGAGTTACCCTAGTTTTGGGGCAAAAAGGGCAAATTGCGTCCCGCAAAGACATTGTGTGAACATACCCTTAGGAGTTCTGGTGTGGGGTTCGCAGTTTAAAAGTCTGTCTAATGGGCAAAAGGGGATATCCCTTTCAGCTGCGGGTTTAACCCCCGGGCTTTTTTCCCCCTTTTCCCCTTGGTCCCTGGTGGGGAAAAGAACCCAGTAAATTTGTTACGGGTTTGGGGGGAGATTTTTGGGGTTTTCCCCTTTTAAAAAAAGGAATGATACCCCCTTTTTTGGGTTTTGGGCTAAAAGGAAAAGCCGCCTTGTTTTTTTTTTGGGTTTGTTTTGAAAAGCTAGGTAAAAGCCTATACTTAAAAAAAGAACCCCAAAAAAAAATTGATTTTTTGGGTTCTTAGCTGGGGGATGGCCCCCCAAAATTACAGAATTTTTCCACACTAGAAAAAAAAAGGGAATATTTCTTTTCTATAGAAAGGGTTTCTCTTTTGGGATTAAACATAAATGTGACCCCTACCCGTTCATGGTTCACCCCAGCTATCTGTTGGGGAAAATTTGAACTTTCCTATGGGGGAAAGCTTTCTTATCTTTGTCGGGAAGAGAAACCCGGGCCCCCGGCACGGGTTTTTTTCCCCTCTGTCCCATTTTTTCTGGTTTCTCCCCAAAAAGTATCCCCCGTAAAACCCATCAAAAACCATTGATCAGGTCCAGGACTCATTGGGGCTGTCAAATTTTCATTGTTGTTTTTTCCAGAAAAATGATTTTTACTACCCGTATTTTTTGGGTGCCCGTAAAAGAGGACCTTTAAACCTTCTGCCGAAAAACGGGATTCGGAAAAAGCAAAAGCGCTTAAAGGCCTTTTGATATTTAAAGTGCTTCCAAAAAGTACAAATTAAGGCGTATTCAGCGTGTTCCGTTGTCCCGAATACACTGTTTTTGAACAAACCCCAAAGGCCATGCCCCCCACGGCGGGGTTTTTTTCAGTTTTTTTTCGGGCCGGTTCTCAGTTTTGAAAACTTGCTGTAAACCGGCTGAAAAACTTTTACACGGACTTTAATGGAAAATCTGTGCAGTGGTCCCCACTGCACAGATTTTCCGCCCCGCGGGGATTTTTTAGACCACTGGCGGTCTGAAAAACATAGAACATGTTTTTTGTACAGAAGATTAATATGTTTATGTGAAGGGGGAGGACTTTTTTCCGCAAACCGCAAAGAAAAGCCGTCCCCCGGCGGCCGTGTGCACAGCACGAAAACAGGACAGATACCGGTCGGATAAACCGACCGTTATGGCCATGTTCACACGGCTTAATTGCGGGGCGTAATTACAGCGTGTGGACGGGGGCGGGAGCGGGGGGCCGGCACTTCGCCGGCCCATAGACTATCATTCCTAGCGGCGCATGTACGCTGCTAGTAAATGACATGTCACTTATCTCCCCTCGCGGCGTATTCGCCGAGCGGGGAGAGGTGACGTAATCCATAGTTCTCTATGAGAACTGTGGATTACCATAATGACTGGGCCGTATTTCAGCCCGTAATTCGCGCAGCACGCTGTGGATCACGGGCTGAAATACGTGCCCAAATAAGCCGTATGAACATGAATTATATGTCCAGTCCGGGGCCGGACATGGGGGGCGCAGCCCCTTTAAGGGGAGGCCCTTCATGACCCGGCGCGCCGTCTAAGCCTGGGGTTATAGGTTGGTAGGCGGAGTCGGGCGCGACGCGTGCTGACGTAGGCCGGGGGTTACTGGTGGGCGGAGTCAAGCGCGGCGTGCGGGGTGGAGCCGGTTTAGAAGCCGGACCCCGCGCCGCGCGGGAGCAGACGCGGGCAGCGTGACAAGCAGCAGTGATCTGTACTACTGCGCTTGTCTGTCACAGTGCCGGAATCGTTGGAGTGGCGTTTAGAATGGCTGACAACGTGGAGGAGCTGCTGGCAAGCCTGAGAAGGGCAGCTGGAGAGCGCGGTGCGGGGTGCGCTGGGAGGGGGGTAGGTGGCTGGGTCTGCGCCGGTACCTCACGCCTCGCGGGCCCCTGCGGCCTCTATTCCCCCCCCTGGAGCTGCTGTTCCCTCAAGGCGCCGGACTCGCCCCCCGGAGCGCCTGAGCCCTGAAGTGACCCCCAGGGCCCGTGACGCCTCGGAGCCCCTCCGGGACCCT